>JAUCBJ010007353.1:0-46638 GCA_032718475.1 Nemertoderma westbladi
CGTATATTAATGTTCAGCTATTGTTTGATGTAAATTATTTATTGGTGCAGTGCATTATAACCAATTTACTATAGGTAATGGTATACTAACATTATTCTGTCACCAATAGATAGTGAGCGAGGGGATTAATTAATATAGATAAGCTGATTAATCACATGGCACTAGTAGTAGAGCACTAGTAGTAGTAGTAGTAGAGCAGCAGGGTGTTCGGACACTTCCCCCCCGGACACTTCCCCCCCGGACAGTTCCCCCCCGCTCAAGTAGGACACTTCCCCCCCGGACACTTCCCCCCCATACACTTCCCCCCCGCGGACACTTCCCCCCCGACTGTTCTTAACTTCGCACATTCGTATTTTTCATTTTGTAAGGTAAACGGACCGCTTGTATCCAGATAAGTTGTATCCAATTTTCCTTTCGTAGCTCAGAAAGTGATCTTTTGCAGCCCGATTTTACATTTTATATCCAAGTTTTATTTATGGGTTTTATCAATGCAATTACATCGTATTGTTTGCTAATCTTTAAAAAATTAATTATATTTGATGACCTATAATTTCCATCCCCGGAATGATATACTGTTTTTATTAACTATAGAATTATAATAATTAATTGTTTTAATTATAGGTATTATTATGTAATAGTCTTCTTCAAATTGTAGCAGATGGGGATGAATATTATTGTTGCAATCAAAATTATACCTCTCCAGGGTAAAATCGACATGCGTCGACCTGTATTCTGTGTTCAGCATTACATATTGATATACATATTACTACTATACATAGTATATAGATATTATACACACTACATATTAAATTTCCTGGTTACTTGCAATATTTTTAATAGGATTTTGTTGAATTATATAATATTGTAGTAATTTATATATTAAATTGGTTAACATTCAATACAGCTCCTACTTTAGGCTTAGTCAATTTATTATCTGATGATACAAACATGAATTAATTATTTCAAAGTGGTCTTTCACCACGGGCACTCAGGGAAATGCCGGGGTTTGGGGGCGATAACCCCCAAGAAAAGAAGCGGGGGTTTGGGGGCGGCAGCCCCCAACAAAAGAAGCGGGGGTTTGGGGGCGGTAGCCCCCAACAAAAGACGCGGGGGTTTGGGGGCGGCAGCCCCCAACAAAAGAAGCGGGGGGTTGGGGGCGGCAGCCCCCAATTAAAAGAAATTAAAAGATTTAAAGGAATTAAAAGAAAAACAAACAAAATTTGACTATAAAAATGTTTCTTTTATAATTTTGAAAAAACTTGTCTAGATACAACTTGTCCTGTAACCATCTTTAACTTTTGTTTATTGCTTTGATGCACCCAGATTAATTTTAACACTTTAACTGGGGGGGAAGTGTCCGGGGGGCAAGTGTCCGGGGGGGAAGTGTCCGGGGGGGAAGTGTCCGGGGGGGAAGTGTCCTACTTGGGCGGGGGGGAAGTGTCCGGGGGGGAAGTGTCCGGGGGGGAAGTGTCCTAGATCCGAGCAGCAGCCCTGACACCCCATTATTGGTGGTCAGGGCAGCAACCACAAGCCCCTCTCAAACAAACAGTAGTTTATACCAGTGTAATAACAATTTATATATCAGTACATGGACATCTCACTACCTGAGAAGTTGCATTAGTTTAATAAGGGTATCTGTACTACGGTATTTTACTTACCCAGAATTCATTGTGCAATAATATTCGATTCATACTTGTGCTATTACTGGTAACTGTTTATTACCTATTATATGTGGGGCGAGCCACGAAGTTGGCGGAGCCTTAGCGAATTGACACTGTTAGGGGGTGGGTCAATTTATGCAAATAGTTGTCGTCGTCGTCGTTGTCGTCGTCGTCGTCGTCGTGTCGTCGTCGTCGTCGTCGTCGTCGTTGTCGTCGTCGTCGTCGTCGTTACGATTTTGACATGCTAATAACTTTGTCGGATTTAAAGCTGCCAAGTTGAAAATTTGTAGGTATCAATATGAGCAAAAGTTGAGATTTTTGAGAGACTTTCAGACACCATCAGTGCAATGGTCTCCCGCTAGAGGGCCACATGTCTAAACATTAAATGCCCTCCCATTTCTTTGCTTTTAATCCGTTTAAGCTGAAACTTGGCAGATATGTATTAGACCATTAGCTGTGACTTTCAAAGGAGGCGAATCCATCTGCAGTTCTCCAGTCTGCCGCTAGAGGGCCAAAGGTCTGAAAGTGAAATCGTTGTCGTCGTTACGATTTTGACATGCTAATAACTTTGTCGGATTTAAAGCTGCCAAGTTGAAAATTTGTAGGTATCAATATAAGTTAAAGTTGAGATTTTTGAGAGACTTTCAGACACCATCAGTGCAATGGTCTCCCGCTAGAGGGCCACATGTCTAAACATTAAATGCCCTCCCATTTCTTTGCTTTTAATCCGTTTAAGCTGAAACTTGGCAGATATGTATTAGACCATTAGCTGTGACTTTCAAAGGAGGCGAATCCATCTGCAGTTCTCCAGTCTGCCGCTAGAGGGCCAAATGTCTGAAAGTGAAATCGTTGTCGTCGTTATGATATTGACATGCTTATAACTTTGTCGAATTTAAAGCTGCCAAGTTGAAAATTTGTTTTGTTGAAAATCAGTTCAACAGTCACCCGCTATAGGACTACTTTATGCCTGAAAGTAAATAGATTCTCCCGTCTCATTGATTTTAATCAGTTTAAGCTGAATCTTGCCATATATTCTGGACCACATGCTGCGTCTTTGTGGGGGGGGGGGGGGGGGGGGGAGATTTAATCGGTCTGCCGCTATACGACGAAATTTCTGAAAGTGAGATCCGTCTCTCATTTCGTTATCCGTTATTCAAGATGAAACTTGGCCGATGTACGTATGTACTATTCATCCATAGGCTGTGTCTTTGTGGGGCTGGAGACCCTAATCCATCTTCAGTTCTCACTATACCGCTAGAGTCAGAAATGACTGAATAGAAATGAAAGAGGTAAAAAGTGATTAGGCGAAATCTGCTTAAAATTTGCTAATACAGTAATACTTTCGAATTAGTACTTAAATTAAATTTAAGTCACGTGCTGCGCGAAGGCCCCACTTCGTGTCTTATTATACATGGAATCATAAACAAGAAGCTAGTTACCCCGATTTCCAGGTCAAAAACATCCGTCCCTACAGAACCAGTTAAAATACACTTCTATCCAACAAACATGTATCACCCTCTTGGTAACCGGCTGCCTATTTACCCAGCTGGTCACGATGGCGACCTCAATCCTCTGGAGAAGAAACTGGAGCAATTGGAAGTCGTGGGTGATAGCGCGGAGGTGGGACCCTAGCTCTTGGAGGAAGATGGCTCTCTCTGGACCAGGTCAGCCAAAAGGTCTCGAATGCGACTGTGTGGAAGATGTGTCCCAGTGTTTGCGCTTTTAAGACCTTTGACAGTTTAACCTGCCAAAATTAGAATGTCTTTTGGATGATAGATAGTCTTTAGCCTATGACGAGTATTTGATACACTACATTAGCCGAAGCCAGTCTATGCGCAATCATTCACCCGTTGGATATACCCGGGAGACTGAGTTCGGAGCTTAATGATTGATGGTGTAAGCCTACTGTATTATTCGACTGATCGTAATATATAATCTCTGACAAATATTATTCACTTTCGGGAAATATTAACAGTTCCTTTAGGACGTGGCGCTCTAAATATGTAAACAGAGTTATGACTTAAACTAGACACAACGAAAAGGCTATAGATTCACGTATATGGCGCATTCTTTAGGAGATGCTTTGTTATCAGTTACAATCATACACAATGCTGCACAATACTGCACACCAATCTGCCGACCTTCACTAATTTTAGTCACATACAAAGAGAATAACAGACAATACATGTAGGGCCTATAAAATAGCATGAGATTCACTTCAAACCACTTAACATAGGTCGCAATCGTTTATCTGTAACCGGTCTCTCTAACCTTTAGTATATCAAGAAGGTTGGGTGTCTGACTATTGATCAGTATTCCAAATATAATCTTCCATCAACAAATATAATGAATAACCGACAGCAAAAGCAGTAATGTTAAGTAAGATATGCATGATATGTTTAGTAAGCATTGATAAGGTAACTCGTTAACTCGATAACAGATATACGTTCTATAATTAAGCCTACTAATGTAAGACTAAAGACTGAAACACGGAGGTGCCAAAAGCCGGTGTTCTTAGGCTCTGGGCAAAAACATAACACTGAATTCCTGAGTTTCTGTATCCACCTCCAACACAGAGACAAAAAACGCTCTGATTGGTCGACCGAACAACGAGAGAACAAAGAAACAAAGAAATGTCGACGTGGCAATATCAGCTGTTAGCCGTCGTCATGGTAGCGACACTGTTTTCAAGAGTATCGAGCTTATTGCGTCCCGAAATTGCGGATTATGTCCTCTAAAGTACAAATACAGAAGAAATGGCTTTTATGTCCTCTAAAACACCAGTACAGTAAGGACACGGCCTTTTTATGCCCAGTAAACCAACTACAGAGTACTTTACGGGGAAAATAACCGGCTAATTACGCAAAAGCTTTTACACCGCTCCCAGAAAATGGGATTTAAGTCTATAAAATATAACAAATCACAGTTTCTAAAATATAAAGATACTCTAAACAGTTAGTCTTTCTTACACAGACGGCGTTTACGCAGTTTTTGAGGCTAGCAAGAGTCCCTTTCTCTTTGGGGCGAGCCACTTTACTAGGAGGGCTATAAATCCTGGGTGAAGGGTGCAATATGATTGCATCAGAAGGTGTAGGATTATGGTCGGGGTATCCGCCGTTTCGATATGCTTCTCCTCGAGCTGATTTTCCTCCGCTCGTAGCTGGATACGTTCATCCAAAAACTCTCGCAGAGAATGGGGTTGTCTAAGTTCGATATCTTCTTAGAGATTCTGGATTTCACAATCGAACTGAGATAAAGACAATTCGTTTATCGCTTGGACTTGCTGTTACAACTTACGTTTATCTGAACAAACGCAGGTTTCCTTTCTGATCTTTGTAGAATAGCGTTTAACTCGTTTGGTACAACGTTCTCCGCCACTTTGGTGACAGGTTATATCGTGTTAAGCCGGGACGATGGTAAGGGTTAAACGGCGATATTAAATGTCCGCGTCCCAATCCGGCTAGGTAGAATGGGCTAATATCTAGGAAGCCCACAACTGGGGTGCCACCGACTAATTGTTCAGGTAACACTAGATCTTTGAGCAGTGAGTACAGCTCGGGAGGATCCGTCATACTAATAGGATCAAGAGTCTGAAGTCTCACTAGGGAATGAGGAGTTCTGATCGAGTATTCCGAAACTCTGATCATTGGTTTATTTAAGGATCGTCTGAGTCGAACGAGCGTAGGTGATACATCGAACAAGTTTCGCTCGAAACTCCCGTAAGTATAGCGAGTAAAACCGTGTTTAAAGCAACGTCTCCGCGGATGTTTATGTCTTTCCGTTTGTTGGTTGGGTCTTGGGCATTCATCGCAATAATACCAAAAACGCACGTCTTGTAGGGGAAACGCGAGTGATCTTTCTCCAGCTTACAATATTCCTCCATCCGTTCGAAGCTATCCGGTACAACAGGTAGCGATCGATCGGCGGTAAGATACATCATAGTGGAATAGAGCCGTTTGAGTTCTACCATGTGGTCATGATGTATACCTTGAGGATATCGAGTTTCTAGATTCTGTTGACTGGTAATATCGAGATAGGTTTCTCTCAAGAATTCCAGGTATTTGGTGAAGTCGCTGCGTTTATCCGGCTCTTCGACATCTGCACTTTCGAGTCGGTTTCGAATAGAATTTTCGTGTTCGAGTCTCAGTTTATCGTTCCGCTTCCGCTGGGTATGATATTTAAATAAAACCATTTCCCTTTTGGTGTCTATATCGTTCGTATCGTGTAGGTCGATAGGATGACCAGTAGTTAAGAAGTCCATATACGTACCATTACGATGCGTATAGCGAGCGGTGAATTTTCTACAGTCTAACCCACGCGCAAGTTGCTCCCGGGACATTGGCGGTTAGATATAACGACCATCGTCCTCCGTAGTAGTTGGACCAGCGTCGCCGCGTATCAAGCTATCAACAAACGCTTGTAAAGGTAGAGTATATCGTTCCCTGATACCAAGATCATCTTCTATCAACTCAATCATATCTGCTATATAAGTTTATCCATATTATAATGAGTTTATATTTAGGCGAGCGGGCGTCGCTGCCTACCCCTCTCTGCCCCCGGACAGTGCGAGATCCTCAGCGCTGGTGTACTTTCGCCGATGTGCCTATCGCCAACGTCGTAGCTGCACAACGACTACAACAACCAGCACGAGCCACTCCACCGTCCGTCCCAAAGGCTTAGATATACTTCAGGTTCTTACTGGAGAGTTAGGGTTACTTTCACAATTGCGACTCGCTACTGTAAACACACCTTAGTAGTAACATTCACCTACAAACGCACAAATTCCACGTAACAGTCACAAATGGTACACATTCTATCACACATTCGGGTCATTTGTCCGTTAGTCAAGTGCCTTCCAGAATGTCACGTTGTTATTATGTATCCTTGGATACTAGCGGTGTGCTATTTATTCCGTATGCTATTCAATACGCAAGCCCTTTATTGTTCTTTTAACTCACTTCTAATTCTAGCGTGGTTGTTGCCATGGTGACATTATGGAAAGCTAGCGGTAGAATTAGGGTAATTCTCATGCATACAGATCTGGGATGCTATTTAATAGTAATTCTTTAATTGTCAATATCCTCTCTATATATGATTTTATGAATTTTATCGGCTATTGACTATACATTGGAGATTCTCACACACAAATACACTTAATATAGTGAATCTCCGCTCCCATGATCTATTAATTAATGGAATTTTGGGAATGTTATAAATTGTATAAAATTGCAATTTATTAAATTCATTAAAGTATGAATTTAAATTTATTCCCTGAAATTTTATTATTTGATAGTTAAATTGACACAATTTGATTCCAGAGCAGGTCTCTGGGGACATAGGATCCTTAATTCTATGAAAATTGTCTTTTAAGAGTATCGGTAAGTGCTACGATATCTTAATCGACTAGAATTGTTAAAGGATCTGAATTTTACAGATTTTGATTTATAGATTTGTAAATATTAAATAATTAATATTTGAGATGGGCACCAATTTATTCCAGAACTTGTCTGGGGACGTTAACCACTGATTCTAGAATTTTGTCTTTCAAGTATATCTGTGGGTGCCGCGATATCTTAATCGACTAGAATTGCAGATGGTCAAAGGGTTTAACAGATTTATTTTGCGTTTTACGCTACTGTTAAAGGGACATCACGCTACTATATGTATTATTTAATACACGGTATGAGAGCAATATCGCACGAAGCAATGTCAGTGTGAAGAGGCAAGTCGTTTCCAAGGTCTACCCAGAGCTTGGTTTAGCAGAGACACGAGGATCTGAACTTTGCATTCCTAATACTCTGCCTACCAATAATACTTGAATATAGTAGTGGCTTTATTGTACTTTAATAAGTACGGACATTTCATCTTACTGTAGTTACGTATTTGTAATGTAATACGGACAGTAAGGAAGGAGAAAAAGAATTATTTCTCGCCGTCGCACTAAATATAATATATACGTAATTAAGTAATAAACGAGAATATATTACACTAATCTACTAAATAATCGCTAAAATAACATGCTACTAAATAAAATTAAATAAAATGATTATAATAAAATTACATAATAATACATACTTAATATAAAATAATAAAAATAAATATAAAATAATATAGTCACACACCCACTCCGTATGTTGTTACGTTATGGAGTCCCTAGATATTTGTTGGATTAGGGAGGTGGTCGTGGGAAGAGTATCTTGCCTTCCATAGTTTCCGGACAGTTTTCGGTCTCTTTCTAGTAAACATAAACGACCAGCTGGGCGATTGAGTGGTTGTGTTACTTTCTCCACTCCCTTGGCCTGTCTAATCTTCGCCGGGTTAAGATGGGGAGGCCATTCATCTTCTTTACTTAGGAAGTCGGGTTCACCTAACCAGTCTGGAGTATCTGCCAGTTCTTGAGGAGTTGCTCCTCTGGAGGCGATGTCGGCTAGATTGATCGTCTCGGGGCAATGTCTCCATTGATCTACATTGGAGTTGATGTCGTCATTATCTGAGGAGTATGGTGTTCCCTCAGTTGGGTCGTCAACTTCACTGCTCTCCACTTCCCGTTCACTTAATTGATATACCTGTTCTTTTGGTAATCTTTCCATAAGGGTTCTACGAGAAGGGCCAGTAAAGTACCAACCTACTCTAGTTCTTCCCGCATAAACTTGTAGAGGTTGCGGTTGAGCAGGCCGTTTCTCCAATGTCACGAGCGCTTCATGCGCATTTTGACCGATGAGTATTTGGACTCCAGGGTAATCGGTGTTGAATCTAGGTATTTCAAACTGCTGGGTGAAATCGTCCTCATCCCAGTTATAAGGTTCCACTTGGCTGGTCGCGAAGTTCTTTATCGTTAACATTTTTACTGACCTTATGCTGTGTTCTCCTAGTTCATCCTGGGGGGTGGACAACGCACCTACATAATAATCTGCGATTACTGTAGATTTCCAAACCTGCATAATTCCTGACATGTTTAGCTTAGTTCGGAACTTGGGTTGTCCAGCAAAGATGTCTTCGGCTAGTTCTTTGTCGATGAATGTTCCTGTACTACCGGAGTCAAGGAGGGCGTTCACTACATAACTCCTTTTAGGTCCGTGGACCCTTACCTGTACTACAGGAAATTCTCGGATTCCTACATTGGAAGGTGGTGCTTTCCAAGATGGTTGTCTGTCAGAAGTAGTTAGGGGGGGCTCGCTGTCGGTGTCTTTTTCATACGTAAGTGCTCGATACACTGCGGTATTTGTTAGGTAACAGGATTCGTTTTCGTCGGAGAATTCGTCCGTATAGAATCCTTCCATCTCAGAATGTTGGTCAGTGTCGTTCACATCACTGAATTGGACATGTAGTTCGGACTCACTTACCTGACTCGGGCTGTTTCGTTCGAATTCCGTGTGCAACAAGATATGATGTTTTGCGCCGCACTTTGCACACCTTACGTCGGAGTAACAGGTTCGCCGTTGGTGTCCTCGTCTGAGGCAATTATAACACAACCGCTTATCCCACATGACTTCACGTCTGTCTTTTAGTGATTTCCTCAGGAATTCATCACACGCACTTAAACGGTGGGGCCCGTCGCACAGCACACATTTGGGCTTGATGTTACTTACTTTAACATGTGCTGTGTGGTGCACGTTCGTTCTTTCCTCGGGCTTTCTCACCTGAATTCTCTTGGGAGACGTAGGAGGAGTTTTTCTTACCTGTTCTCTCCTGTCATTGGGTCGAGACTTGAATTTACTTACCTGGTCTTTAGGCGTTTTATTGACATAATAAGATCTTTCAGTGTCTTTCCCGCTATCCTCTCCTTGAGAAGTCTGGCTTTCGCCGTCGTCTGTATAACACACTGGTGTTACCCTTCTCCTAGAAACGGGTTTCTCACATTTGTTTTCCAGTGTCTTCTCTCTGGACTGCCTTAGGAGCTGTAATTTCACTTCTCCATCTAAGAATGACATGAGATCAGCCATGGTAGGGTCTCGTCGTTGTTGTTCCATCATATATAACACTTTCTTGTCCCAGCGTGTACCTACTCCACCCTTGGGCAAAGTAGATGCTAAGGCTCCTACAACCATAGAATTCTGGTATTCATGAGACTTACCTAGCCAATCTAGTTGTCTACAGATCTCCTGAATCTCATCAGAAAACTCTATAATCCCGCTGCTAAGAAACTTTCGGGGCGCCATTAATTTTGCATACAAATACCTAGCTATGTTATTCCTATTACCATACCTGATGTTTAGTGTATCCCAAACTTGTCTTAATCCGTCTGGATGTCCAATAAACTTTAACGCCATTAACTTGGGAGATCCTTCCAAGCACTCGATGAGGAATCTAAGTTTCTCTCCATTAGATAGTACAGAGTTCTGTATGTTATCTTTATAATATAAATTAAAAGGTAACCATTTCATCTCATCTCCATTGAACTTGACTATCTCTCCCACCTTTACCGCTTGCCGGGCTTCGGTTCTAGCCATTTGACGCGTAAAACTTTCTTGGGCCATCGTGTTATTTAATATCGAGTTATCGGTATATAAATTTCTCGGATTATGATCCGGTCTATAGGGAATATCATTATCAACAGGTCTATAATTACTCTTAATAGGGTTCACTATAGGAGTTTCTACTTCGCTAGCAGTATAGATGCGTGTAGGCTCCACACCTTGCGCATGAGATACTTCAGACCTAACAGGTTGACACATTGTTACAGGGGGTGGTAGTATACCCTTTTGTAAATTTACTAATTTATCACGTTCTAGCGCGATATTTTGCTGCACTTCTTGCAACTCTAACCTACTTTCCTTTACGGTTCCCTTTAACTGTTGAACAGTCCCTTCTAACTCTCGGACCTGTTGGGAGGAGCGCACTCGATTCTCCTCCATCTTTTCGAGGAGAATGTCCATCCCCCGCCGTCTCTCGTCCACCCAATCAACCGCCGAAACGGGATCCGCCAACGTTGTAGCGGGCGGACGAGGGACAACGGGCGACAAATCATGAATATTTCGCTCGGAGTCCAGGGCATGAACTGTCTCATGGGCTGTTCTGCTGGGCACAGGTAGCTTAGTGCTGTGCAAAGGGAATTGAGAGGTAGGTTCAGGGAGTACAGGTGTCTCTACGACCGAAAGGGTGGCTTCGGGAACAGGCCTAACTATTTCAGGCTCATCTACTATAGTAGGGAGTCTCTCTATTGTAATTATTTGGTCTGTGGGTTCTGTACTACCTAAGTTGGTGTTATTTAGTTGCCTTCTAACAGCTGGAGGCAAATCAGGCAATTTCTGACGGTGGGATGTTCTTTTACGTCTGCTTAGGTGAGATCTATTTCCTTTGCCTTCAGTGTCGGTGGTATCGCCTTCCTCAGATGATGTATAACCTTGTCTTTTGGGAGTAGATCGATTCATCATCTGCATATTACTAGCTGTTAACTGTTTATTAAAGTTGTCTTGTCTCTCTTGAAGATTTTCCAACTCTAGTTGGGTTGTCTCTTCAGATGCCCTCCGTTCTGCTTCTGCCACTGCTATTTTTCTTTCCGCTTCGGCCGCCTTTCTTTCCGCTTCTGCTGCTGCCACTTTTCTTTCCGCTTCGGCCGCCTTTCTTTCGGCTTCTACTGCTGCAGCTGCCACCTTTCTTTCCGCTTCGGCCGCCTTTCTTTTGGCTTCTACTGCTGCAGCTGCCACCTTTCTTTCCGCTTCGGCCGCCTTTCTTTCGGCTTCTACTGCTGCAGCTGCCACCTTTCTTTCCGCTTCGGCCGCCTTTCTTTCGGCTTCTACTGCTGCAGCTGCCGCTTTTGCCTCTGCCACTGCCGCTTTTGCCTCTGCCGCTGCCTCTGCCGCTTTTCTATCCACTTCTGCCGCTTTTCGTTCCGCTTCTGCCGCTGCCACTGCCGCTGCTGCTGTCTTTCTATCTTCTATACGTTTTTTCTTTACTTGTTCTTCTTGAACCTTAGCGATGCGGATGCTTTCATTGAATTTAGCTTGGTTCGCAGCTAACCTATCCACATCGATTGCGTCCAACACACGCTGGGCTCCTTCACTATTAGGGCTAAGCCCCTCTAACCTTCTCCTCAACTCTTCATCACCTAAAAAACGTTGATAGTCTGACAGATAGATGTCAATGGCATCCCTCTTATGCGGTTTCTCTGCCGTCGCTTCACTTTCCACTTGGGAAAAAGTAGCGTCTGTTGATTCTCCATGGGTTGAGCGCTCCTCCAGCTGAGCTTTCCACTGAGCTGTTCCTTGAACCTGGCGACTCACCCGTTGAAACCAAGTCTTTACGGCAACTTGCAACGACGTGTCTTGTCTTCTTTTAGAAGCCTCCTCAAAGGCCGATAAGATTAGCCTAATTCGCAGAATTCTTTCTCTAACTTGATAAAGCAGTTGTCCCTGCTCTTGAGGTCCTTGAGGTTGTTGAAACAGTTGTTCTTTTACTCGCTCCATAGAGCTGAAGAATCCCTGTGCGTATCCGGCTGCGGACCTCTTCCACACAGCTGGATCGATGGTTTCCTTGGCTACTCCCATCCGGTGTATGTCTTCCCAGGCAGCTTCTGATAAATCAAACGGGAGTCCGGGTCCGGGGAAGTTCCATTGCGACTCAACAATAGACTTCAGTTCTTCCTTTGTGTATCCCGCATAACTATCTTTAGTCGATTGCTTAGTTCTCGCCCAATCGATCTGGTGTTCTTCCACCGCAATCAATATCCTAGTGAGTACGGCTGCAGGCAGGATGAGAAGGGGATCCGAATAAACCGCATCCGTCATCTTTGCTCCGCGCTCGGGTGTCAGCTCTACAGTATCCTCACTACTGGAGCTGTTGGGCCGCTGAGAAATAAGTTCTTGGCTCGCGGGTTGTTGCTGTTCCGCTGCTTCTTGGTCCCGCTTGACCTGAGCTCGAGTGCCTATGATAGACCTACGATGTTGGACCAGCCTAGGTTCTGATATTACTACTGGAGGGATGACCTTCCTCACAGTGGGAGGTGAACTGAACTTAGGACTAGACGGTTCTACACCTCTATCTGAGTCGCAGATAGTTACATCTAATAAACTGTCTGACAGGTTCTGCTTAGTATCAGACATGTTTGTTTACACAGTTGAATGTCTACTGCTATATTACAGTCTAAGCAAGTCTAGTAATTCAGTGTTAACTGCTAGCCTAGTAATTAATTACCGATACTGCTACTCAGTGTAGCGTGATATATAATATATTAGTATACCGGTATGCTTATAGTATATATAAGTATTATTACAGACTAGTTTATCACAGAATACCGGTAGGTAATTTTAGCACAAATATATATAAATATATAATAGGCCTATCGTGAATACCGGTATGCAGTTTACACTTATAGTGTATATATATAAGTATAATTACAGACTAGAATTAATTACAGAATACCGGTATGATTTCAACCTAAAATTTATAGAAATAAATATAATAAGCCTATTGTAAATACCGGTATGTCAATTATTTTAGAATAATTGAATTTCTGAATTTTAAGGGTTACTTGGTTACTTTAACTTACTTTATTACCGTTATTTAAGCAGTAGTCCAACTGATATTGAGACCTAATTGTTGTATGGCAGGCCTACTATTTATAAATCGTTTGAGTTGATTTATAATATATATATACCCGTTGAAATGGGTTTTTGTCAATGTTTGAAATAAATGTTATTATTTCTGGGGGAGTCACTACACATAAGCTGTGCGCTCTCAGTGGAGTGCTACTTGTTAGACACTAAAACAAATAATTCTAATTTACCTAAGTTACTTAATACTACAAATTACGTACAATTCGGGTTGAGATTACAATCTCTAAATAAACACAAAAATTTAATTACAAATACACAAATACAAATTTTTAGGATAATTTTACAAGAAGTCTACTAACCAGCCTAACAAAGGGTTAGAATATCTGGTTATTATAACGGACAGGTTACTACGGTATTTGAAAATAATAAGTAGTAGTAAATATACTGCGTTGTCCAGATAGGAAAATACCACCGCCTGACGACCTATAACCGTATCGCTATAGGTACTACGTTATGTATCACGGAGTGTTCCTACCTAGAGATTAATTACCGCGGTCTACCAGAACCAACGTGCCTATTAACCACTTTACAACACAAATATACTGCCTACACACTAATTGCTTTCGGAAAGTACTGTACACTAAACCCTAAATTAGGTACAAGTACTTGTATAACAAATAATCAGTAGTTAAAAATACTTGAACAGCCAAAAGAACCACGGTATCTGCTGGAGTGACCGGTGCACAAAATCACCAGTCTTTACCTACGCCGAGCAGCCCTGATGTAGTACCGGGGTTAGTTTAACTATAACGGTATGTATAACAAACACAATTACTGTAGGAATAAACTTGGGGAGTGAATGTTGCGAATAATAGCATAAACTCTGAATAATTAATATTACGCTACGCGTACAAACTACTCAAACAAAATGCAGACCAAATACTGACCGACTACTATCAAGCCTAAACAAACTACGGTATATGCAGACTCCAAAATGATTAGTTAGTATGCGTTCTAACCCAGTAGTACGACTTATTCTTTCACAGGGGATTTACCTCACAGCACTTGAAGCCCCTACTTTCCTAACTTAGCACTTTATCGGACAGATGCTCTACACACACCGAAATTTCCTCAAACCCAACAACAGCCAGACAACCATCCAGCCTACAAATTATCTAAATAAAATTATACGCTACCCATACAGACTACACAAACAAAGTACAGACCAAACGCTGGCGGACTCCTATCAGGCCTAAATAAACCACAGGACATGCAGACTCCGAAATGGTTAAGTAGTATGCGTTCTAACCCAGTAGTACGACTTATTCTTTAGATGGGGGTTTACCTTACAGCTATGGCTGCCCCTACTTCCTAACCGTTCTTTATCGGATATACACTCTACATGCACTGCAATCCGTTCAGACCTAATCAACAGTTAGCCAACAGTCAAGCCTACAAATTATCTGTACAATCTGAGCAGGCTTACACGCCTTCTGCTCAATACTGGCCTACAAATAAATAAAACTTGACAGAAACAAGTAAAATCTCAATAAAAAAAACCAGGGTGGCCGTCCCTGATTAATTATTAAGGCCTACCGGTATATAATTATCAAAATCGAATAATACTGATGTACCTGTACCGTAAGTACCGGTTCGGGCAGTTGGGCCTACAGGCCTACAGCAGTACAGGTTACCGTTCAACCGGTACCGGTACTTTAGACTTGATTGCTTACACCGCAATCCAGAAGCAATATCTGTTATTGTTTGCGCTTTTAAGACCTTTGACAGTTTAACCTGCCAAAATTAGAATGTCTTTTGGATGATAGATAGTCTTTAGCCTATGACGAGTATTTGATACACTACATTAGCCGAAGCCAGTCTATGCGCAATCATTCACCCGTTGGATATACCCGGGAGACTGAGTTCGGAGCTTAATGATTGATGGTGTAAGCCTACTGTATTATTCGACTGATCGTAATATATAATCTCTGACAAATATTATTCACTTTCGGGAAATATTAACAGTTCCTTTAGGACGTGGCGCTCTAAATATGTAAACAGAGTTATGACTTAAACTAGACACAACGAAAAGGCTATAGATTCACGTATATGGCGCATTCTTTAGGAGATGCTTTGTTATCAGTTACAATCATACACAATGCTGCACAATACTGCACACCAATCTGCCGACCTTCACTAATTTTAGTCACATACAAAGAGAATAACAGACAATACATGTAGGGCCTATAAAATAGCATGAGATTCACTTCAAACCACTTAACATAGGTCGCAATCGTTTATCTGTAACCGGTCTCTCTAACCTTTAGTATATCAAGAAGGTTTGGTGTCTGACTATTGATCAGTATTCCAAATATAATCTTCCATCAACAAATATAATGAATAACCGACAGCAAAAGCAGTAATGTTAAGTAAGATATGCATGATATGTTTAGTAAGCATTGATAAGGTAACTCGTTAACTCGATAACAGATATACGTTCTATAATTAAGCCTACTAATGTAAGACTAAAGACTGAAACACGGAGGTGCCAAAAGCCGGTGTTCTTAGGCTTTGGGCAAAAACATAACACTGAATTCCTGAGTTTCTGTATCCACCTCCAACACAGAGACAAAAAACGCTCTGATTGGTCGACCGAACAACGAGAGAACAAAGAAACAAAGAAATGTCGACGTGGCAATATCAGCTGTTAGCCGTCGTCATGGTAGCGACACTGTTTTCAAGAGTATCGAGCTTATTGCGTCCCGAAATTGCGGATTATGTCCTCTAAAGTACAAATACAGAAGAAATGGCTTTTATGTCCTCTAAAACACCAGTACAGTAAGGACACGGCCTTTTTATGCCCAGTAAACCAACTACAGAGTACTTTACGGGGAAAATAACCGGCTAATTACGCAAAAGCTTTTACACCCAGCTCCATCACCTCCCAGTACATCTGGTGCTTATCCCTCTCCCTCCATTCTGCAATCCGACCACCGCACTGGCTACAATCATCTGCTGGATGTAGCTCGGGGCGAGGGGGTCAATGACTGTGGCATCCCAGGTGAACATGCGGCCCTGGTTCCGCAGCACCAGCATCAGGCTGTCGACTCGCTTCCCGTCTCTCCTGCATAGGCCGGGTGAGGGGGGGGGGGGGGGGGGGGGCTTCAATGTTGATGGAATGCCACAGCTGACCAGTGTCCATCGAATGATGTCATTTAACTTTGTGTGACGGTTAAACTGGCCAAAACTCGACCTGCAGGAGAGGCCATGGATTCCATCAGAGACCACTGGCTTTCCACTCCGGTCGCAGGAGCAGGGCTCAATGACTTTTCACCCCAGCCTCGTAGTGATGGTTATGCAAAACTCTATGTTGTCGAGCTTTAGACCTAGCATAGTGCACGGTTTTGCATTAAGCCAACACCCAGCCATGGGGTTATTGAGGGAGTTGAGGCGAGCGATGTCTGCAGGTGAAGCGAAAAAACGCAGGGTTGAAAGGGTCTCCTCATGGATGGGGGGCATTAATTTTATTATTTAAGTTATTTATTATATTTGAAACATTTTACTTTTATTTTCTAACTTTTTTCAGGCAATTTGCTGTGTGATATTTTTCAGTGGATGTATACTCAATCTGGCTGTGTTCACAGTTTTCATGTTAACACCGGTACTTCGAAACAACAGATCAATGGTATACTTCATTACCATGTCAGCAAGCGATTTCTGTTGCATATTTTGTAGTACGATATTGTGGCGCAACTGGCACTTTTCTGCAGAGGAAAGTCTTTATTTTGGCTACTATTGTGCCTATTTACAATGGTTTAGCTATGCCGGATTCAAAGTCTCACACTGGCTACTAGTTGCCATGGCTATTGAAAGACATCAAAGTATATATAATCCCGGGCGAGCCAGGATATTATTTTCTAAGACAAAGGTGAGTTGATATACCTATTCAATATTTCATATAAGCATATCAGGATCTGGTGCCATGCTGGTGTGCTTAAGGACATGTGTAATGTGTATCACATAATAAACCACAATTACGAATAGGAATGGTGCAAGTGTTTAACCCTGAAGGACGGACTCCCCATAACACTTCGAATGGATCTGTCACCGTCAACAGTAGACACAAATGTTGTCCAATCATTGTATACTGATCTGCTTGCTGCAATAATTTATCAGGAATCCCATACAATGAAAGTATGCTGAACATACGTAAGCGAGAGACTGAATCAAAGACCTTGAAGAAGTCAACAAAGATAACATCCAAATGCCTGTCTTTTTTGATAACTCTTCGATTATCCTTCTAAGTGGCAGAATAGGCTCCATGGTCCCACGACCTTTATTGAACCCGTTTTGGTTCCCACGTGACAGTCTCTCAACAGGATCCTTGATGCAATTTAATAGAATTCTGTTGTACAGCTTGGCAGCAATGAGATTCCACGAAAAGATCCACATGTTGTTAGGTTGCCCTTCTTTAGGGCTGGGACCAACTTATTTGTTTTCAGTTCTTTAGGGACTCGGACTCTCTTTGTCCTATACATGTCCACAATAATGGAGTGAATGAGCTCCAAACACTCAGGAATTGTAAAGACCTCAGGAGGCACGCCAGCTACTCCACTGGCATGATTGGTCTTGATGCTCCTAGTTGCAATCTTGATTTCAGCAAAGGATATGTCACCAATGGGGATATCTGTGAGCACAGACTCAGACACATGATATACCTCAAAGTTATCAGGCAATACCCTGTCATTGTTTAGAAGCTTCTCAAAGTAGTCTTTCCAACCTTTGTCGCGTTCAGCTAGAAATTCAGCCTTAACCTTGGTGGTTGGTTGGCTTTTCCTCTCAGTGAGCTGGTTTATTGATTTCCATGTCTGGGCTGATTGCCTGCTATCATCAGCATTGTTAATGGCATCAACCTGCTTATTGATATGCTCCTTCAGAATATCAGAGTACTGCCTGTTGAGGGATCTAGATGCAGCCTTATATGCATCCTTGGCTTTCCTCGTGGGCCCGAGTCGGTACTCATTAGGCAACATAATGAGCAACTTCCCAAATGTCCCGTCAACACCTTTTGTTGACAATAGGGACATTGGGGTTAATATGCAATAAAGCATAGTAATCATGACGCTCCCCATATCTTGAGCTTTAAAATTAGTACATTATTTTTAAACAGTTTTGATTTTCCTTCACTACCTTACATTTATTTATATATAGGCAGCCCGATCGTTTTATATTGACAGCAGCAGTGAATAATAGTTTAATAATTAAATGGGCCGCATCATTACTTGAGTATTAAAATATTATTTATTACTATTTATTACAATAATAATAATTTTGGAAAAATAGGTTGTAAAATGACAAAATAAAACCAATACGAATGTTAGTTTTTATTTCTTGAATATATAAACAATATCCCTATACTGATTGCGAGTACAGTATCTGTGAGGTAAAGTCACTAAATATATATTAAACTGACGGCAGATAGATGTATCTGTAATATTTCTAACTATCGTTATGTAGATGTATCTGTAATATTTCTAACTATCGTTACTATGTATGATATTACTTCTGGATAAAATATTATCTTTACTTGAATTGAATGTAAATATATAATTGTGTAATAAGAATAAAGTTCGGAGACGTATATAATAATATAGTATATATTATATGGTAATTAATTACCAATATATTTCGATGGTAATAGTCGTCATTACCAATGTACAATGCATATATTATACAGAAGTTGGAAGTAAGTGACCTAATTATTAATAATGGAAATTGCATATTAAATACTGAAATAGCACAAAATCGCACAGACCACACGACAAGACTGCTACATACTACTGTACTGCAATAACAATACGCTTTCTAGGATACAATGTCTGTCTTTTTTGTCCCCCCGTCCTATTACTTTGGCTAGTTCGAAGCAGGGCCAATGGCCTGTTTTGACGTGGTGTTCTTTCTGCCAACCCCGTCGTGCTGTTTATTGATTAGTGCCTCAGTAATTTTCTTAGGTATGCTAATAGTGAATCTTGAATTAATATGATTTGCCACACTGCCTAAACTCCAGGTAAACTTGCATAAGAATATGAAGGGCCTATATTGATTTTATATTAAATTTCCCTTTTAGGATAATTATTATTGTTTTCTTATAATTTTTTTCAGGCAAAGATTATTTGTGCAACTATCGTCATATTTAATATAGCCTTTCAATATTCAAATTACTTTACTTATGGAAATTCGGAATCTGGAAGGTGTGTATACAGACAGGATCAACACGCTGCGAATGTTCGTCTTTTAAACACCCTGACAACATTAATCTATTCGGTTTCATTACCACTCACGTTTTTGATTCCACTAAATATCATGATCATATATCGTCTCAGGAAAACTGCTGGGTAAGTTGTTTCAATTAAAACAATCCCTCAAGATAAATATGATATTATTAACTGGTTTGTATACATAGTATTATGGATCACGTCACAAATTGGGTGAATACTTTTATATAGTAACACAGAGTGATCAAAATTCCACTCAACATGGTAAATGAATTTACATTAATTAAGTTTTTCAAAAGGTCAGATAATTGCAATTAAGTATTTTGGCATAGATGAGTTATCGGTAGCTATTCTGATACTTTCATGGCCTAAATTGGCCACCATGCGTTTGCAGTATAAATCAAGCTTAAACTTTTTAAAAATAATATATAACTATGATCCAGATTGTAGACTGTAATTTGTGTTGTGTTGCAATAGACCTACTGTAAATTCAACAAAGTAGGCCTTGATATCCTGTAGGCCTTACTTTATAAGCTATAATTTATTTAAAGCATACATAATCGTTGTATCTGATTTTGATCACTTGTTTATTCACCATCAATGAGTTTATTGTATTAATTTAATACTCCTTTTATACAAGCCTCACTACTGTATGTCATTCGGCATTGTATGACGGGACTGTCACCCAGCACTCCTCCAACAGGAAAGGCCATTGGCTGCTACTGGGCTGCCGCATCGATCACAGGAATGCGGTTATACTACATTACCCCCCAAGCGAGTAGCAATGGCAAGGTGAAACCGGGCATAATCCTTCAGTTTCAGCCCCAATGTGGCATTTGGAAGTGCATTAAGCCAGCTTCCAGCGGTGGAATTATGGAGTGAGTTGAAACGGACCAGGTTTAGGCGAGTGGCTACAAGACATAAGGTGGCGAGGTTCTCCTCATGTACTTGGTGCATCCATGCACTCTGGCTCGACATTGAAGTGGGTGGTGGGGAATCTGCTGGGAGCGAAGCACTGCGGATGGCATTGACCAAAACCACATCTGGCGCAGTAGACTCTGGAGACCAATAGTGACAGTTGGAGAGCTCTGCACAGGCAACCACAGAAGCCAAGAAGGCGGAAATGTTAGCAACCTCTTAGAGGGAGCCTCGGAGATCTCGATCATCATCCCCGAGGAGAGCTGGGAATCGAAAACAGGGTGCTGTTCTGAGGAAGTTATTAAGCCTAGGCAGGCATGGCAAACCTATTCCTCAGGAGGAAAAACCTGTGGTGGGTATAAAGCAGTGGTATGCGGCTGGTAAGGGTAGAGAGATCCCCAACATTGGCTGTTAGACAGGAAGCAATGGCAGTATGGGGCCCCAAGCAATGGCAATGGGGGCCCCATTATCGTCAGTTCGTTGAGAGGTCGGTACTGGATACCTTGGCAGAAGGCATCAAATTCTGATCGAATTTGAGACTGGGACTCCTCTGTGTCTGTACCTAGGAAGAACAATTCGCACTTCCTGGGTTTATGACTAACCCACGCTCCATCCCCTCCACTATCAGTTTCTCCAGGTCTCATAGAACAATCCATCAATTAATTTAGTTTCTAGAAATAGAAGACAATATTAACTAACATAATTATTATAATTTATTTTTGTTCCCTACAGGGCTACTGGCAAAGCATCTGCGGCTCATATCAAATCACTCACTATTACATTTTTATTTAATTGTGTGGCCTTTGCATGTCTGGCTTTCCCTATTACACCTTATCTGGTATATTTGTCCCTGTGGCAGGGAGAATACATAAGGTGCAAGAATTGGGTAGTCGGATATCCTTACCCAGGTAAGTTTACTCTATTCAGTATTATAATGTATAGTATATTTGTTTAGATTACTCATGCTAAATTCCCCTTTGGGATCTAAATTCCCCTGGAACTAAGGTCCGTCTTAAAGAAATAATTATTTATTGAATGATTAATAAAAACATTATTTTCACTATGCTCGAGATATTTATTTACCGAGCATAGTGAGGTTAGGTTAATAAAGAATTGAGAGCATAGTTAAAATATGTTACACGTTTTTTAACATGCAATACGTAGAATTTATTTTTAAATAGAACATTATTAGTTTCAAGACATTAGTAATTTTAAATTAGATTCATGAAATATAAGGCAAGTAAGTATTATGGAGGATTGGTAAACACGAATTGTTTAAATATTGCTTATTCTATAACAAATTAATGATTCTCCATTTGGCTTGTCTCTGCAGGTCACTGGGTACCAAAAACAATATGGCAAACACCATATTGCAAATACCAAATATGGCAAAATAATGGTACCAATGGCATGATTGGTCTTCTTTGACCATGGCTCAGTGCTCAAAGAGACCTTGATAACCATAAATGCAGTTAAGGCTACATCTAGGTCCTGAATAGGCAGAGCAGAACTCTGATAATCTGCAGGAGCTTATTAATCACCAGCAACCTAGAAGAAATAAAAATAAATAAGTTTGTCGCAGTACAAAAGAAGCGCAACCTAATATTAGATGTATCTTTTCATGGAATCTCGATGATCTCGATTGCTGCAAAGATATAGAATATAATTATTTTTATTCGCATCTTGGATACCATTGAGATATTGTTACGTGGGTACCAAAATGGGTTCCGAAAATTTGGTGGTGCATATTTCGTGGTACCATGGAGCCCATTCTGGCACTTAGAAGGATTATTGAAGAGTTATCAACAAAAAGATAGAAAGACATCTAGCTGTTATCTTTGTTGACATATTTAAGAACTTCGATACAGTCCCACAATCACTAAAGAAGAAGTTCATTCCTGAGGAAATTATTGCAGCAATCCTGCAATCAGAACACATGATGTTCGACGACATTCGACATTGTCTCTTCTGTTGATGGTGAAAATATCCATTCGGAGTTAATCGAATTGTCATTCACTATGTTCTAGACATGTCCTTAAAACATCATAACGAAAATGTGGACACACTGGGCTGGCCCCAAAAGTCGTGTGGTGACTTAGTAGTATTCGCAGAAACACACAGGCTCATCATCTCACAAGAGAAGGCTGCTTCAAGTGTTGGTCTTTTGTTAACTCCAAAAGAAGACCAAAATTTTGGCAGTTACTTCAACAGTCCTCAGGAAATACCTGATCATATGAACATAAGCTCAAAAGATGGTGTGCTTGAGTATGTTGATGACTTCTGCTACCTGGGTTCATGGATCCGGTAAAGTGGCAATATTTAGCACAACATTGTGCTTTGGCAGCATTGTGGAGAGAATAATAAGCATGGTGGACAGCCTGTGACTTTCTAGAGACACCTCTTAAAGGACAATGAACTTTAAGATGCGGATAATCTCGCAAAACTTATGGGAGATATAGAATTGTGGATGTGTAATTGTCATAAATAAGTGTCAGCATGGCATACTTGATGCATGCTGCATTGCAGCATCCTATTGTGATTTGCATGGCAGCCACATAATTTTGTTGTTTAGCCAGCATAGTAATCTCAATACACATCTGCAATGGCTTGCTCATTATAGTAGTCATGAAGGGGATATTTTTCGCCCTTTGATATCAGATAATGTCTAATATAATCGTACATTTCTGAAAAAAAAGCAAATGGTTGAAATATCCCACTCTTACTTCTAATGAAAGTAAGATTGCGGTTTCCCCAATTTATCATACAGTTAGTAAGTAAGTAACATGTGTCATACATGATCGGTAGAAGTACTGTTAAAACAATTTAATTGGAGGTGTGAACATTTATTATATTTGGTATTAACATTTTTTTTGTAATAATGTTATGTAATAATGTATCATATAATTTATAATATAAAATGTATATTATCCTTCAAGGTAATTTCTACCATATCACACTTGTTGGTCTAGCATATATGAGCATTGGTAACCAGGCAATAACATTCTGGATTTATATATTGAGCAACAGAACCTTTCGAGGTGGATTTAAGCGAATATTTCTTTGTTCTAAAGAAGTCGTTGAGGAACAAAAATAAATATAGATGATGAACACCACAAATATATATGTACTGGACAGAATAACTGTATGTATTATAATATATAATATGAATGATCAATCATCAAACAATATATAATATGTAATGTATATATATATATATACGCCACTATGTGTATCTTCATTTATTTAATTATTCCTACTATAAATTCCTACTTTAAATATATATTCTCAGGGTTATAACAATTATTTTGGTCTGGTATAATGCGGTCATTAATATTCATTACCTTGCCATCATTATCAGCTTGAGTTCTGACTGCTATATTCATTTATCCAGTTGATATGTCTCCACCTGTTAGATAATTATCCCTATGTAATAAATCACCCTTATTCCATTCCTTAGGTCGCACTACTAATGGTCGTTCTATGAGTACCTATTAATACCTTGTTTGGTTAGTACTTTTGGCGCCTCACAGAGTTTACTTACGGTTCTTAGTGATAGGGTTGAATGGTAACTTCTTCCCTAGATGCTCCCCCATTTCTATATGTCCAGCATGTGACAGTTGTTCCTCTAACAATATTAATTCTTCCTGTTACTTAATAACTGTTATCTTATTCTCAGCTGCCTTACTCTTCTTGTCTAGCATTATTTCTAATTCTTTCGCCTTCTCCCTTCTTAATTCCGTTTCATCACTCTATCAAATTTATCTCTCCCCTCTCTCATACTCCCTGTTTATTATTTATTGTTCATTCTGTTCTTCGTACTCACATTCCTCTCTATCACATTTCTCATGTTGTTCCTGTTCCTCTCATTCACTTTGTTCATGCTCTTGCTCACATTGCTTACACCCGTACTGTTCCTCTCGGGAACCTCTTAGTAACGCTCCTATCTCTGCTCCCTTTATACTCAAATCATTGATCTTTCTCCTTCTCTCAATTCAAATTTCTTGCAGCTAACTCCTCCGTCTTTTGTCTCCTTTTATCCTATCTCACTGTACCCCCTTTCTCTATTCCTTTATTATCTCTCTTTCTCCGCTTCTATTTCTTTCTCATGTATCTCTATACACCCAATTTTTCGAGCTCTAACCGAGGGTGGTACAGATTTCACACTTGCTTCAGTCTCGCAACTTATATTACTAATAGAATCCTCGAGATTCAATCCCTCGGACTCCACTTCTGTAGCAGGTCTACGTATTAATAAGTCCCCTACTCTTTACTTTAATTCGAGTCCACTCCCTCGAATTTTCCCCAAAATATAATCGTTTACAGCTCGGGTTGTATCTTCCCTACTTATCTGAGTTATAGTTTTTATTTTTTTTAGTTATTAGTTTTTATTCTACTGATATATCTACTTAGCTGTCCTGGTTCCAGGGTTGTTGAGCTATCTGGCATCTCATTGACTTTGTGTCCCATCTCTCTATCTGGTCTTCATCTTCTTTTCATGGCTATCTTCCCATTTGCCCATTTGGGTGATTAAGGATTGTATCGCCATTGTCTGCCATCTGCTTGGGTCAGTTAAACAGGTTGATAATAAATGAAAAGAGTAAAGAGAATTTGAATTACTGTTCAATTTATAGATGTAGACAGTGTTGCAGTATGGCAGACCTTGATGATGCCCTGAGGGGAAAAATTAATTGGTTAATAATATATAAGTGGCTGTTGGAAAAAGCTCTGTTTATAACTCTTTTCATTTAGTCTCAACCTGTTTAACTGATACAATGAACGAACGCCCTGAAGTCGGCTTTAACATCTGCTTGGGTGTCCATCTCTAGGGTTTACTGGAGGTAGGAACCAAAGCTAATGCCACCGATGGAACCAATGCCTCTGGAGATCAAACAAACTGTAACCCTGCTTCCCCTGTAGCCCACTATAAGGGACCTCGTAGTGGTACCCGGGAACAGAGCTCGCCTACCACCAGCAGGGAATCATTAAAGATGATGAGACAATGAAGTACAGATCAGACATAGCGAAGGACATGGTGGTTGTCAGACTACCGACAGTGAACCTTCTGGATTCGCAGGCACTGCACATGGAGATGTAAGGCCCTCGAGGCTTGGGGTTAATCAAAGCCAGAGACATGTGTGGAGTGGCAGCGATAGGGATCCTGCTCAGGTTGATAACCCACAAACTTGTAAACAGAGACGAGTTTAGGAAGGTGTCCAGGAGGTAACTTACATCAACAATAAAGTGGGATGCGAGGCTGAATGAGGAGGATCTGTATAGATTCTGGGAGGGAATTAGTATCCCAGATCAGGATAGATATATACTACAGGAAGATTGGCCTCTACTAGGACTAATCAACCTTTTCATCACCATTGTCCTGAGTATGGTCCGGGAAGCCTTCCATGTGAGTGGAGTGGTTTTTCTGGAAGAAGTATGTCATCTACAAGGTTGTTGAGGGACTCCTCAACTACCCCGGCCAGAAAGGAGAGGAGGTGTTCAATGGTTCAAAACAATTGCTATTGGACAGTGGGGTCGACGATCCCAATGCCACATGGCAGAAGGAGGTGGAGCGTATCCAAAATAAGGAGGAGTTTGACGCAGAGATAGTGAGGTATAGGGCCACGTTATTTCCGGAAGGCAATGAGTTCGAGCTCGAGGAGGATCAGGACATGGACTACTCTATGTTCTTTCCATCGGGCTTGAGTGGCGACACAGAGGGTGGATATCATCATCCATCCTGGGATGTAGCAATAGAATCGCGGAAAGATCAGAATTTGGAGGCATCGACTTCGTATTCTAAACTCCCGTGGTTCTAGAAGACTACAGAGTATTCAAGGACAGAGTGGACCCGAAGACAGACCGATGGTCACTCATTCGGCAGAAAACAGGACATAGAGACGGTCAGTAAATCGGATACTGACTGGTGGGAAGGGAAGGGAGGGCAGTTCCTGACACGGGCGCTCATATGTTTTGGGATCCATCCCAATACCAACCGAGACAACCCAGGCTAAGGGATTATGATCCATCCACATCCACAAGTCAGCTACTATCTGAGGAAACAATGGAACCGAAGCAGAGAGATACAAAGGAAAACGTTGGAATATATCAACATTGTAACCGACCTGTAAGATGGAGACATAATGGAGAGGATGAATTCGTGTGAACTGAACACATTTGTTCAAAGGATGTTACTAAAGTGGTAGATGGACGCACAAGCAGCGCGATTGTATACACCAATACGAGACTGGATTGAAGTGTACCTATTGTAATGATAGAGCACACTTAATTCATGCATGACCTACTCTGCATATTCGTTGCAGCATATGCCATTTCTGAGGATATATGGAGCCAGACTGTGGCAGCGCGGATGGCAAACAAAGTTGCAGGTGTTTGAAACATAAGCAGACATCAGTGGGATGATGAGCAAGAGGGTAAAGGTCAAGGATATGCACTGTTATTTTTTCAATCCCAGTAGGGAAATCCTAGCTTTGATATACGTGAGGAGCCTGCCTTTCAGTTATCGAGAACTAACGGCAGTGGCCAGAGGAGGGAGAGTTCTCCATCTCCACGGCATCCTAAACGGATGGAAACGAGAGAACCAGTGGGAACTTCAAAAATTCCTTCGTGAACATCTACCAGGAGAGATGAGGAATTTGATGAGGAGAATAGGTATGGGCCAAGGGGGAGGACATAGAGAGGGGCCGTCCGCCAAATGGGTATGCAGGGCATACGAGTGGGAGGAGAGGACCAGACTGAAGCAACGGACGACAGGATTGCATGAGAGGGTTAAAAAAGGTCTAGAGAGGGAGTGGAACACAAACTTGGGAGAGGGCCAGAAGAGAAAGTTAGAATAGTTAGGAATTTTATATAAAGTGATATTGAACTATCTATATAAACTTACATACACTAGGTATACTCAGGTACTTAAGTACACTAATTGCATAATAAATGACATTAAAGTTGGACCCATTGTTTTCACAATGGGGAGACAATGACGAACCAACGATAACGAACAAGTAACAAATAGGTTTAACAGAAAACACATGACCAAACATTAATATTTATACATTGGTGCATCAATGATACGAATACAATTTGGTGTGCGGAAAGGAGAGCAAGTAAATGGGGGGAAAGTGTGAGAGCGTAGAATAAGTGGACGGGGGGAGAGTGTGAGAGAAAATAAAGTAAGATCATAAAATGGGTGTGCGAGAATGAGAATGGAGTGTGGGTATGACAGTCCGATAAAGTGGTACATTATATGCCTAGTGGAGTGACAAGAGGAAATAGAATATAGAAGGGTATGTAAACAAAGGTTCGTAAGGCCAGGGAGAGGCAGAATGAAGGGTCGGAAGGCCAGGGGGAGGCATAATTAGAAGCTTCGTAAGGCCTGGTGGCAGAGTTCATTGGTACGAGTTGTGCAGGTTGTGTAGTCTGTACATTAAAGGGAGAATAGTGTGGCATAGAATGGTACCATAAAATTAGAGGTACTTGTACTGTTACTGGTACTTGTACTGCTACTGGTACTTGTACCAGTACAGGCACTGGTATTTGTACTGGTACCGGTATTTGTACTGGTACCGCTATTTGTACTGGTACCGGTATTTGTACTGGTTCCGTTATTTGTACTGGTACCAGTACTTGTAATTGAAATTGTACTGCCTCCTGGTACTTGTACTGGTACTGGTTTTTTTTTCTTTTTTTTAATACACATATTCTAATATCATAAATGTTACGGCAATTAAACACAATAACAACATTTAAGCACATTCATTAGCCTAATATTACAAACATAATTATAAACTAATTTGTTATTATTAATTAATCTTACTGGTAAATTTATTAAAGAAAATGAGCAATTATAGACATCTATATTTATAAAAAAAAGAAACACCACAAAACTGCAGAACAAAGCATGGTCCCTCCAATCTAACACCACCCGCGCGTCCGCATTGGCTACCAAGATTGAGGTATCGGCCATATTGTGTAGAATGGGTCGCCTTAGTGTCGATCTGCTTCCGCGAACACACATTATTACTGAACGTAATAAAGCAAAGCTGATTTTGCGGCGAAGCCACTGAATTGCTTCATTGTAGCTGATCTCTCTCTTCACTGCTAACAAATCAGCGAGACGTTTAGTGAAGATACGTGCACTCAAACCCATTCCTCCAGTAGCCGCTAGAATGAAGGGACAGAACATTGATATTTCTACATACTGAACTCATTCTTCATATTGGGCCCTCTTTCGGTTCTCGTGATGGGTATAAGCTCTATCGACGCCCAAAGAGGAATTGGACGGTGCTAAGGGGTTAAATACAGAAACATCAATCAACAGTTTCTCATAACGACCTCCCCAGAAACCACTGACAGATACATCTAACCGAGCACCCTCATCCCTTGTGGTTGTAGAGCGATGGAATGTTTCCCCAGTGATTGGTTGGAGTACAGGCTCGATTGAAATGTCATGAGCAACCTCGGTTAATGTGTTGGCGATGAGATCTCTGATTAGGTACTGGTACTTTTTATTGGTACCGGTACTTTTACTGGTACTTGTACTGATACCTGTACTGGTTACTAGTACTTCTACTGATTCTTGTACTGGTATCGGTACTTGTACTGCTACTGGTTATTGTACTCGTTCTGTTACAGGTACTGTACTTGTACTGGTACCAGTACTAGAAATTGTATTTGTACTGGTGTACTGGTACTTGTACTGGTGCCGGTACTTGTACTTTCTTTTAACCCATTTACTCATTTATTTACTTAAAGTATAAAAACCTTTCAATTTTAAAAAACACATCATACAAATATCATAAAAAACCCATCACCAGCTGACTGTAATTATGGGATAGAAACAAATTAAAAGTAGTGCAGTAGCATTACCCACCACCATCACAACTACGGTTCTGTGTCCTTGTTTGCCAGACGGATGGATACGTCGGCCACAGAACACTGTACCTGGCATTTCGAGGCAGACCTGCAACCCCGAAGACACAGCGCGAAGTTCACTTTTCGCCGTACCCACACCACACACTCCTAATACCGAACATCGCACTTATCAGCCAGCTTCAGGGCAAGTCTCTTGAAAAACTGGCGAGCAGTTGGCGCCATCCCACCAAATGTTGAAAATATGAGGGGAGTTAAAGTTGAGTGTTCAACTTCCCTGATTCTCTCCTCATACTTCAGAATCTTCCGATTCTCGTGATGGCGATGTGCCGATTCTAATGTCATAGCGGCATTTGTTGCTGCCAGCGGGTTGAATATGGATACGTCGATCAACGACCGCTGGAATCGGTTACCCCAGAAGCCGCTCGTCGACACATCCAGTCTCGCCTGCTGGTCCGTGGACGTTGTACGATGCGAGAAAGTTTCGCCGGATAATGTCTGTAGCAGCGGTTTGACAGCGACGTTGTAGGCGACCTCAGTCTGCAAGTTGGCAACCAAATTGTGAATCTCGTTGTGCCTGATGGAGGGAAATCCCCCAGTGGGACACAAACGGTCGTGGGAAGCAGAAAATCGCGACCCACAGGCACAACGAGACTGGTACCAGTACTTGTACTCATACTTTTTTTTTTTTTTTTTTTAATAACGAAAATAATCCATTAACATTATAAATACGTAGCCTAATGCAAGAGTAGAATCCGTCACCAAGCAACAGTACCGCACTTTGTACAGTTAGGCCTACTGCAGTACTGTTTGAATCAAGCTGCCCACTGTTTATGATTGAACCGGAATTGCGGTTGCTGTGTCAGCATTTGACAGCGTGATGGAGGTTTCCGCAATTTCGTGGTGAACCGGACGTCTGCTTGAGGAGCGGGACCCACAAAGGCACATTAGAGAAGATCTCAGAAGAGAGAAACTCAGTTGCCTCCGCATCCATGACACACATTCCGGGTAGCTGATTCCACGTTTGTCCGCAATCTTTAGGGACAACTGCTTCACGAACTGCTGTGTTGTCGGCGCCATCCCTCCAAATGCAGAGAAAATGAGGGGGAGGGGTGTAAAAGTCGATAAGTCGACTTCACGGATACGCTCCTCATATTCTAGCTGCTTCCATCGCTCGTGGTATTGATGGGCTTCCTCTAACTTCATTGCTGCATTGGTTTCTGCCAGTGGATTAAATACGGAAACATCGATATAAGTTTTCTGATAGCAACTACACCAAAACCCCGATACCGATACGTCGAGTCTGGACTGCTGATCTGTTGTTGTATAATGGTAGTTGAACGTTTCTCCCGTTAGCGTTTGCAATAACGGTTCGACCGCTATGTTGTGGGCCACCTCAGAAAGCGCGTTGGCAATGAAATCCCTAATCTCGTTGTGCCGTATTGAAGGATATCCTCCAGTGGGGCACGAAAAGACGTGTGTTGCAGAAAATTGCACATCACAGACACAACGAGAGGGGAGAGATTTCGGTTGCCACCCATACCGGAGACACACTGCATCCCGGAACTCTTCTTTCAAGAGGTGAGTATGATGTAGGGTTACTGGTTTGCAATTCAGCCAGGCTGACGCACCTTTTTCTGTTACAAGCTCGGATAGGTTCCGTTGGTGTGCTGGTAGGTTATTATAAACACGTTCTCTCTTTTCTTTCAGACCAACAATTGCTTCACACTTAATCTTATGGGCTTATTAATCTTACCTCCTGCGCCTCCAATATCTCCGGCATATCTTCCTCGGCTCCAGCGGTGGTAAACGGTTCACATATAAGACGAGAGTTGGCGTATTGGGATTCAAGGTCAGATGGTAACGGAATTCCTAGACCACCGAGCCTGGTTGGTAAGGAAAACAAGGAAGGCCGATTGACAAGGCGGCACAGTAAACTATTTACCGTTTTCTCGAGTTTATCCAACTGGTTCGCTGCCTCCTTAAAAACACGCGCGAGGAAACGCCATCGGCACGACAGCCCGAAACTCAAGCCTGCATACGCGCACTGCGTGTCAACATCCGCTATACGGCCCAGTCGTGCGAACTCGGCTGCGAATTCCCCCACCCTTTTCTTGATAAACTCCTCTCTAAAGGAGTCCGTTCCTATCACACTGCTGAGAAATTCTGCTCCTGTGTCGTGATTACGATTTGGGTTCCTGCAAAGACTGCTCTTGCCTCTTCTACCTTCTTAGGTTTAACAATGATGGTACATTTAGTTGGGTTTGGATGGTACCCATATAACGGTCCTCTGCTGGATACTATGTACCAGAACTTTCTGAGTTCCTCAAAGGTTCCGGCAGCGTTCCCATTATCAGCAAACCATTTCTGGGTGGTGGTGCAGGCTCCTCCTAACTCCTATATTAATGGCATTAAACCAGTAGCAAACATTGGCATTGCTACTGGGTCGCCCTGGGTTGATCCTTCTTGTGAGAGAATAGTCTCACCCCCAACAAAGAGGCGGGAAGGTCTAGAATAGCAATTAATTACCATCGTTTCTAAGGATGGACACACTTTCCCGATATTATGAATCGCGGCCTCTCTGTTCAGTGCATTAAAGGCATTCGATGCATCTATCTGTAGGACTGCATCACACTCTTCTGAGGCAAAAGCATCACTTATACTGTGTATAGCATACTCTATGCCAGATTTCTGACCCATACAGAGCTGCTTAGTACCCCCAATAGCCTGTAGATCATCCCCAATACATCGCATTACCGCCTTGCTGATTATCCGTCATAGTACCTCCCCAATACCGATAGGACGCACCCCTGGTCACTTATCGAGGGCCAATAAACGTGCCGATAGGAGAGAGGATAGACCCCCTGGCGGAAGCACCCCTTGCGCCATTTGCTTAGTGGGATTTGCTATTTCATAGCAAAGATCTGTAGAATGAGTGCGGAACTTGGTTGCTATATGTTTCCACCCTTGTACATCAAGCCCAGAGGGACCTGCGGCTGCGGCCTTCCCCCTTGTAGTAAAGTAATAATATATCAGCATGTCTGGCTGTATAATATATAAGTGCCAACGTACAGAAGTGCAAATGTATCCCGGTAATGCATGCAGTACTGATGCATGCAGTACGGAGATATACCCCAGGCCAAACTATATAATAATACCGTAATACTGCAGTTCGTGGTGAGTCCTATATATCAGTAGTCCCATGGCCTATGTATATGGGGCGAGCCATATAATATAGTCTGAAGTCCTGATGTCACTACACCCCCCTTCGAGCTCATGTGTAGCGAGTTATAAACGCACAGGTGGTTTTCTGCGCCTAGAGGGATATCTGCGGGGTTGTGCTGGGCTCGTATGGGCTTGGACCAGCTGGTGGTCCCATGTGACAGTTTTAGGTGGCCGGGATGAGTCAATGTCTGCCGCGGCCGCTGGTGTATTGGTCAGGAGTTTGGCATCGCCGGAAGACCCTGGGAAGGAGGTGTCATGGAGTAGGAACCGACGATTCCGGGTGATGGTGCGGCCGGAGGGGGTCCGGACCGTGAGTTTCCGGTGGGGTCCAGTCTCTACAACCGTACCCTTGCGGTTCCACCGCTTGGTACGGGGGTCCTGGATGAGGACCGGGTCGCTGACTGCAAGGGGAGGAAGGTTCTGAGCCGCTTTATTGTAGTTGGTGACTCGGGCAGCGTGTAACGCTGGGGAGACCTCGTCCAGGCGCCGCCTAGCGGCCTGGTGGTCTGATTTGAAGGCACTATGGTGCGCGGGAATGCGTGTTCGTAGTGGGTGCCCGTAAAGGATCTGGGACGGCGAGAATCCGCTCTCACGTGGGCTGTTACGGAGGGCCAGGAGACCCTCAGTGAAAGCTGCCGAATTTGGGGACCCTCCCGTTTTGCTGAGGAGGCCTTTGAGGGCCTTTACCGTGGCCTCAGCATGACCATTATCCTGGGGGTATTCCGCAGATGAGGTAACCGGGGTAACGCCCCACTCACGTAGGAAGTCGGTAGTTGTGGCGGCTGTGAGTGGTGTTCCGCCGTCTGAGCGGAGCCGGGTAGGGATGCCGTATCGAATAAACCACTGGCGGAGGGCGTTGGTGGTTTGAATGGCATTTGGAGGACTTGGGAAGGTATATAGCTCCGGCCAGCCACTGTAGTGGTCCGCCATAGCGAGGAAGTGGCGACCATTGAGGGAGAAGAAGTCTGCAGAGACGTCCTCGAACACGCTGCTGGGTGGGGGTTCCTCCAGGAATGGTTCTTTGGGCGGGGTCGCCCGGTGACGTAAACAGGATGGGCAGCTGGCCACTGATGTCCTGACGTCATTGGTGAGCCCGTGCCAGTAGACGCACTGCCGGGCTCGTCGCAGCGATTTATCAACGCCTTGGTGAGGAGAATGGAGGCGTTCCAGAGTAGTCTGGCGTGCTGCTGTGGGGATAATAAGACGCTGGCCGTAGAGAACTAGGTCACCGTCTGTGGTGAGTGACTCTCGAATCGACCAATAAATGCCCACTGCGGGGTCATTACTTGAAGTGGGGGGGAAACCGGTCTGAACCGCGGTGTGGAGAGCCACATAGTGTGGGTCCTCCCTGGCAACCACTGAAAGTTCTGCGAGGACAGGGTCCTCCAGATGGTCGTCCCCGGCGATGGAGGAGACGGTACCGAGAGTGACGGTGCGGAGGTGGAAAGCGGTTTCACCATCTTCCACAAGGTCCGCAGTGGTGGGCTGGTCCACGGGGGAACGTGACAGCGCATCGGGAATGGCATGGTCCTTGCCGCGGCACCACGTGGTGGTGAAAATGTAGGGGGCGAGTTTCGACTTTAGCCATTGTATGCGGGAGTTGTCGACGTCGCTGTAACCTTTGGTGTTAAGAATGCTCACCAATGGCTGGTGGTCGGTGACCAGCTGAAAGTGTGGGAGCCCGAGGAGGAAAGTGCGGCATTTGGTAACCGCCCAGACAACGGCCAAGAGTTCGAGTTCGATTGTGGCGTACCGTGACTCGGTGTCGCTTGTGAAGCGGGATCCGCATTCGATAAGTTTCCACTCGGTATCGTGGAGTTGTAGGAGCGCGTAGCCCAGTCCTTTGAGGCGGGAAGCGTCCGTAACAAGGCGAGTTTCGTGTGATGTGTCGAATGGAGCCAGGACTGGAGGCGAAGTGAGAGCATTTTTGGTCGCGACAAATGCTCGTTCATGGTCGCTGGTCCATATGTATTGAGATTTAATGCTGAGGAGTGGTCGGAGTGGGAGTATTGACTCGGCAATGGATGCGGAGAACAGAGCCAATTGCTCCACAAGGCCCACAAAGCTCCGCAGGTCAGTGAGATTTTCCGGTCGTGGAAAGCAGGCGATGGCCTTGAGTTTGTTCGGATCAGCACGGATGCCGTCGGCCCCAACTAGGAAGCAACCGAACTTGACTTCGTGTTGAGCGAGTTGCACTTTAGCGGGGTGTAGACAGATACCGCTGGTCCGGCATCGCTTGATGAATCGTTGGATACTATTGAGGTGTTCCTCCAGTGTATTGTCAAATAGAAGAACGTCGTCAACTATTTTAACCATCCGCGGAAGTCCTAGGAGCGCGTCGTTGCCCCGGCGGTTGAACTCGTCCCCGGAGGAGATTAGGCCCATTACACTGCGGAGGTGTTTATACCGGCCCCATGGAGTGAGGAATGTGGTGAGCGCCTGGGATTCCTCGTCCAAGGGCACCTGCCAATATCCGTGGGCGGCATCGAAAACGGAGAAATATCGCGCAGTACTGGCGACCTCCGCGACAGCAATTCGTGGATTTGGCGTCGGGTAAAATGGTCGCTTTACCTGGGAGTTCAGGTGGCGGAGGTCCACGCACAACCGTAATTTCCCGCTAGGTTTCCGTGCGACTGTTAGCGGGTGAGCCCAATCGGTGGGTTCATCCACCCGCTGGATGACTTTCCGGCGTTCGAGGTCGTCCAGTAGAACCTTAACCTCGTTTCGGAGTGCGAAAGGGATCGGTCGGACGCCGTTAACGTGGTAAGGTGTGGCGCCATCCTTGAGATCGATGTGCATAGGGGGTCCGGGGATAGTGGAGAGAGGGACGGCCTCGTCGTCGAACACATCCGCAAACTTCTCAAGGAGTATGGTTGGGTTTAGCACCTGTCCGGATTGTGGTGCATGTGGAGTGGTGGTGGCTGGTTTGGCAGCCTGGATGTGGGACGCTAAGTTCCATCTGGCGGAATGATTGTGACCTCACGAGTTCGGTGTAGGAAAGTTGGACGGGAGAATCCCTAAGTCCATGCACACCGCCTTACTGAGGATTAATCCTTCAGTTTCTGGGGAGATTACGATTTCCGTCGTTGTTCGTGATTCTCCGCATTTGATAGTGGCCGGGTACCGGCCTCTTGTTTGGATGGGCAGTCCATCTGCTGCCACCAAATCTAGGTCCGAGGAGGGAAGCAGAGATGTGTCGAGGCCCCCCAACTCGTGATAAAGATCCTCGTTGAGGATTGAAGCAGATCGCGATTATGACACTGAAATCTATATAGTACGTTGTTGACTAGTAGACATTGCTGCCTGGGGGCTTCCCGGGGGAGGAATCCAAGCCAAGACTATTTATTACAAATAACTATGTCAGTCAACAGTAAGTAAACTAAACAATTGTCTAAACTGTAAGGCGTGATGCTAGCTTACTTTGTGGCTCGTCCCACATAATAAGAAATTAAACTTTGCTACCACTAACAAAAATATAATATGAAGCAAATAATTTCATTATCAAGCACGTTTACAAGATATAAGATTACCGAATATTTACAAGTAAAGGGCCTGGCGGCCCGATAAGGAACAGACCTTTTTTATGAATGAAAATGAAAATGACACTATATTACGGGTCGTGGTTTATTATGCTTCGATGTATAGAACTAATTATGTAAAAATACAATAATAATTCATACAATAATTACTAAGAAATTCTATCTATTATTATTTGCTTAATTCTAGAACAAAATCAACCTGCGAAAGTGACGACCTCGTTTTGGAATTTCGAAACCATGCTGGTCTGATGCGCAATATCGAGTTAAGTTAATAAATTGATAATTTAGTATATTTACTTTTTATATGCACCCAGTAATAATAATTCCTTTTGAATGTATTTGAATACAAATTATTCTAGAAAAATTTCCTCAAAAAGTATGAAGTCTTGGCATTGGTGACTCGAAATTAAGCTAGTGAGATTCAGGATATTGCGTTTAATATAAAAATAAAAAAACCCCATCAAATTCCGTAAAGGCCTGTTTACACGTGGCAACTTTTAGAGCAACTTTCTCGGCAACTAGCAACTTTTTTTGGAGCAACTTAATTTACTACTACTAGGATCGGCATGCTGCATTGCAGCTGCATTTTTAAGAATGCTGTGCCGGCTTGTCAACAAAATTGCACCGCCACAACTCCCTATCACCCATGACATTTGCTAGATCATCCGCATCTTTAAGGCCAGTGTCCTTTAAGATGCGTCTCAAGAAAGTCATGGGCTGTCCACCATGCTTATTCACTCCTTGAGGCTGCCAAAGTACAAGATTATGCACTGGCTGGTCCTCACGGCGAAAGCAATGTCCTGCAAAGCGGAGGCGATTTTGTTCTAGTGTCAAGCTTGGGGGAACCAATGAGACACCTCCAATTTTATATAGTGTCTGGTTGGAGATGTGTGCATTGTACTTGACACAATGTACCCGGCGTAGCATTCTTGTGAATGTGCCATCCAGAGATTTGGTGTCCTCAGCAGTTAGAGCCCAGCATGGACTCCCATAGAGGAGTACTGGAACTACTGCTGCTCTAAATAATCGGACCTTAAGTTTCCGATTAATTCTAGGTGACTTCCAAATCCTGGAAAGCCTATTCAAGGCTACCCATGCCTTTCCCTTACGCACTCGAAGGTCCTCACCTGACTTCCGGATCCACGATCCCAGGTAACAGAAGTCGTCCACATGCTCAAGCATACCATCCTTTGAGCTTATGCTCATCCGATCAGAGACTTGCTGAGGACTTTCAAAGTTAACTGTCAGAATTGTGGTCTTTCTGGAGTTAATAAAAAGACCAACACTAGAAGCAGCATGTTCTAATGAGCTGAGGAGCCGCTGGGCTCCCTCTAATGATTCTGAGAGTACTCCTAAGTCATCAGCAAAGTCTAGATCAGTTAGGTACTTGGCAGGATTTCCTCGACTTCTGGAGCCAGTAGGTGAAGATATCATCACCCCATCATCATTATGATGATCTAAGGACATGCGTAGAACATAGTCAACCACAATAATGAACAAGAATGGTGCAAGTGTGTCTCCTTGGAGGACGCCCCATAACACTTCAAATGGTTCTGTGTCACCGTCAACAGTAGACACAAATGTTGTCGAACCATCGTATACTGATCTGATTGCTGCAATAATTTCATCAGGAATCCCATATAATGAAAGTATGCTGAACATACGTGAGCGAGAGACTGAATCAAAGGCCTTGAAGAAGTCAACAAAGATAACAGCCAGATGCCTGTCTTTCTTTTTTGATAACTCTTCAATTATCCTTCTAAGTGCCAAAATGGGCTCCATGGTCCCACGACCTTTACGGAACCCATTCTGATTTCCACGTAGCAGTCTCTCAATGGGATCCCTGATGCGATTTAATAGAATTCTATTGTATAGTTTTGCAGCAATCGAGATCAATGAGATTCCCCGAAAAGAACCATAGAGTGTTAGGTTGCCCTTCTTGGGAACTGGCACCAACTTATTTGTTTTCATTTCTTGTGGGACTCTTGTTGTACGGTACATGTCTACTATGATGGGATAGATGAGCTTTAAACACTCAGGTATTTTAAAGACCTCAGGGGGAACACCATCTACTCCACTGGCACGATTGGTCTTAATGCTCTTTGCAGCAGCCTTCACTTCTGCAAAGGAGATATCGCCAATGGGAATATCTGGGAGTACAGACTCAGACACTTTTACTTCTATAAAGTTATCAGGCAATACCCTGTCATTATTGAGGAGCTTTTCAAAGTGGGCTTTCCAACCATTGAGGCGATCGGCTGGTGATTCAGCCTTAACCTTGGTGGTTGGTTGGCTTTTCCGCCCAGTAAGCAGATTGATCGATTTCCATGCCTGGGATGATTGCCTGCTGTCGTCAGCATCATTGATGGCATCAACCTGTTGGTTTATTAGCTCCTGTAGATTAACAGAGTACTGCCTGTTCAGGGACCTAGATGCAGCTTTAACTGCATTCTTGGCCGCTGTAGTCTGTTTGAGTCGGGACTCTTTCTGCGCCTTAAGAAGGTCATTTCGGCACTTCTGAATTTTGTTGTCAGTCCAGGGGGCCCTTTTCCTGTTTCGAGGGTATACAGGAACTGTTTCTGCAGCTGCTAACTTAACTGCTTCTGTAAAGGCAGTATAGCCCTCACAGTGATCTGCCGCCTCAGAGGCAAGAGCCTCATACCTGTTGCTCAGCTGTAGTGTGAAGCTGGATCTCACACTTGGCTGTTGCAACAGAGAGGACCAGTCATGCCGTGGCAAGGCAGATTTCGTTGTTCTGCTAGCACGCAGACTAAGTCTTACCTTGGCCACAATAAGGCGGTGATCACTGGAGAAGGGTCGAAGTGTAAATGCATTACAGTCTTGTATAGAGCTCCTGTATTTCCTACGAAACAGAATATGGTCTATCTGGGACTTGTGACCACTGGGTCCACTATGAGTCCATAGCTTTCCAGTTCGCTTCTTGAACTGGGTTCCAGCCGAAAACAATCCATTTCCAGAGATAAAATCCTGAAGATGGACAGAATTTCGGTTAACACTATTGCTATAGACCCAGGGCGATGTAGGTGATTGATGCAGACTTGCATTAAAGTCTCCCAGGAATGTTAAGAATGCATGCTGATCCACTCCATCAGTTGCTGCTTGTAGATTGTGGTAGAAATTTTCCACCTCCTCTACAGGGGCAACACTAGTTGGAGAGTAGCACACAATCAGAACCACCTTAGGAAACTTCTTAGCCAGTCTTCCAGAACATGAGAAGTGGCAACGGATGATGCGGTTAGAGATTTGGTCTATTTTGTCCAATGCTGCATGTGCAGTTGGATTCATCAATAGACCAATTCCACCATTGCCACTATCATCTGCTGATGCGAGGGCGAGTCGCCAACCGCCCCCCATGTCCTTAATCAGAACCTCATCAGTCTGTCCAGTCTGCATTCGGTGCTCTTGAACACCCACTGCGCTAAGAGAAAGCTTATCTGCCAAGGCAGTCAGCTCACCTTGTCGCATTGGGGACCCGAGTGTTAGGGTGTTTACTGAGGCTAGTCTAGTGACTTGCCTCAGATTCACCAATGGCTTTGTTGGTCGGGGTGGAACATGAGAGTAGCCTCCAACTCCAGAATCCCTCTCCCCATCACAATCTGGCCTCCCTGGTGACCCAGGGTTTGGGCCAGAAAGGTCATCAGGAAAGGGACTCAAAGAATTGTTGGCTGCTCTCTCTCCAGTAGGGGGTGAGACAGGCAGCCGGTCAGGAGTTAACTGACGCCTGTGAGGCCGATTGTGTCCGGTAATTCCACTGGCCTCTAGTGGCCGGACCTCCGCATTGCTAATGTAATCCATAGTGGGGGTTGGGGGGTGCTTTTTTGCCGAGTCAGCTCTCGGGGCAAATACCACACCCTGGTTTGCCATTCCACAGGGTGGGTGTCGCAATGGAGTCAGATATGAGGCCCATCACCCATATCTACTCTGGCGTACATGACCCACCATTGGCTGTTGCAGCTCATCTGCTGGGTCATGCCCTGTACCCTTGCTGCCAGGTGCAGGTCGCAGTGAAGTGCCCTCAGAGTGGACATGAGAACACTCTACTCCTAACCAGCCATTGGTAGATCACCATCTGCCTGGTCAGGCCATATACCCCTGCAGCCAAGTATATGGGTCCTTAATCCAGGACCAAGGGCGTCCTTATCCCAGAACGAAGGGGGTCCTAGTTACAGGACCAGATTTGCCCTAGTAAGAGGGTCTATGCAGCTACAGGTGGCACCTCCTTTATGCTGCATGGAGGTGGCAAGTTTTCTTGATCAATGACCTAGAATACCTGACCTGACCTAACTTAATTTAATCGCTGTTTACACGTGGCAACTTTACCAGCAACTTTACCTGCAACTTGGCCGGCAACTTTTTGAGCAACTTGGCTAGTTTGACTGTAAAATAGTGGGTGATTTTATCTACTAGCTAGTTTTTGGTAATTTAATTTGATAATCCCGCTTTAATTCGCCAACGCAAATTCCTTCAAGTTGCCGTAAAATTTGAGCAACTTTTACGGCAACTTTTTTATGTGTTTACAAGGGGCAACTTGATCAGCAACCTGGGTTGCTCTACAAGTTGCCGAGAAAGTTGCTCTAAAGGTTGCCACGTGTAAACAGGTCTTAAATGCGTTAATAAAATATTCAACTTTTAATGAAATTGATAAAATTCTAGAACTAGGAAAAATTAATTTTTGAACGGCGATGTTTAGGGTTTTGAAACTGGATAGACTGAAAGTCGAATTAAGTTGAAAAATAAAAACTCCATCAAATTTGGACCAAGCTTTCCGGGGTTATAGTGGATTGAAAAAAATTTACCCCACCCCCCCCCCCCCCCCCCCCCCAAGTCGCCAAAAGATTAGGGAAATTTAAAATTTTGAATAAGAAATTTTTTGCGTTATTTTTAATATGGAATCGATTGGCAGTACTGGCTACGAAAAAAATTTGAAAAATGAAATTTTTGGTCAGAAAAAAAATATGGAAAAAGTATCTTTTTAAAAAGATTTGATATCTATGTTTACATTTTGAGTACTACTGTAATTGTAGGGTAGGGGATGTCTGTAATCTATTCTAAATAAAACAATTATTATTAGATGAGAGTACAGTGCAATAGTACCTAACACGCTGTTCATTCACCTGGTTTGGGTAACATTACAAATTATCTTTGGTTTGAGTGTGAAGCTGTGTGAAATATTAAACACACAGTAATGCTAGTCTATGGAGAAATTCAACTTTGCCAGAGAGTGGTAGGGCCTAAACAAACAGTATTGATGATCTAAATACAGTACAATAATCTTTGCAAGCCTGTATAGAAATCCATTACATAAGCCATTTTTCATTGTGAACACCTGTCAATGAATGTCTAAATACATTTAATTTTGCGACAAAATAATGTCAAAAAAAGAAATATATCGAATACCACACATACAGTAGAATCGATCTGAAATTTTGTAATGCGATTATGAACCACCAAAGCAATATACTTGCAAAATTTCATCAAAAACGCCAGGCAGGAAGTGCCTGAACCTGGATTATTATCAGTGAGTGAGTCAGTGAGTCAGTCAGTGTTATATGACCTACTGTATTTTATATCCCGCTGTCGAGTGGGCTCCTAATTAGGGTATTTTTAGATAATGTGTCAATGTGCGGCACGAAAAATACAGATACAGTAGCACAAATTTGATAATCTAAGATCATTACCAAATCAATCTGATTTTTAGACATTATGGGTTTTCTGGGATGCAGATCACGAATATGACACTCACTCAAAAATATAGTATTTTCTAACCAACTAAATATAAATTTTTGCCGAGATAGGATTTGCGCTTGCCTTTCCCTCTCCCATGATCCGTGCATGACAGCAGCTTTTTGAGTTTTATCGGTAAAGGTGTATGAATGTGATCAACTGCGAGTAATTCATTAGCATATACCGTTTTTGTTGGTCAAAGTCTCGCGAAAATGAATAGTTCCAACAGTCGCTAGCTAGATACTGCTGCCGTCCTAAGGCAAACCCATGTAACTCGAATTGTGACGAAAATGAGATATTGGTATCATTTTAAAGCTTTCGACGAGTTCTATCTGATGGTAGAACTTAATAGAGTGCATCTAAACGCTAAAGGGGTTAAAAAGGGGGTAGAATGTAACTGCTTTATATGAATTTGTTAAAGCATGCCAAGGCAGAACCATGTAATGTGATAATGAAATGTGATAATGAGACTCCATCCCAGTCAAAATCCACCCTAGCAAAAAGCTTGCATAATGCTGGCATGTGACACAACCGCTGCACTTTACATACTTGTGCTAACAAATTGCAAGCATTTTGGTTAACATCACAGTTAATGCTATTTTATTGTGTTTTTAATAAATAGAGTAAAACATTGTTATAAATGTCAAATTGTTAATGTAATGCAAGCTATTAATTAATCATTTGCTATATCCGCCATGCTGGGGGGAGATATTTAGTGCTTGTAATATGTAAGCTTTATGCGAGCTTAAAATTGTTTAATTTTCTGCTAACTTATTGCAGACATTATGCTAGCTTAAAATTACGATTATGTGATTTTTATAAAAAGATTACCCATAATGTATTGCAAGCAGTGATTCATGATTGGGCATAGTCTGGGTCATTAATAATAATTCATTTGTCAAATTTATTTTTAATAAACTATTTAGTTATTGCATTATTCATCCATCTGCGATCTGTGCGATGGCTTACTGGCTAGTAATAATATAAACTGTAATACATGTACAGTTGTACGCCTCGACCTAATGACTGTCATATCCTTTACCTCAGCGCAGCTTGAACTTACTGGTGCTGGATGTCCCGTAGCTTTCTACTGTAGGTAGAAATGGAGAATGCAGGACCAGGAAGGGACTACCATCCTGCCTACTGCCAGACTGTGGACTGCATGATCTACGTCTTGTATGTACGTCTTGTACGTGTACCTGAGTAGAGTACCGTACCGTACTGCCGTACAGTCTTACCTCTGCCTGTGGCCTGTCTGTACCTACAGTCTGACACTGACAGTACAGTCTAGCAGTCTAGTACAGTGTAGTACAGTAGTACTGTCTGACTGTAGTAGCTTAGGACTGTAGGACAATCAGACAGTAGGACAGCGGACAGGTTTATGTTCTGATGTTGTTTGTCAGTTTGTAGTTCTGTAGTTGGATGTTGGACATATACAGCAGTACAGTGCAGTTGCAGCCTGTGGTGAGCGTGAGAGAGAACTGGAGAAGGAGAAGTGAGACTGAGATTGGCCTACAGATACTCTGATACATGCACAATGTCTGAATGTATGACGTACGTCAGTACGTACATGTCCAGTCAGTCAGTAGGCCTATTTCTGTATATCAGTACCGTCGGTCCTCAGTATATGCCACGTTGGAATTCCTGAATTCATGCTGCACACTCAGACGCGTACCGGCAGACCGGTAGGCCTACCTGCTACCCAGCTACCGGTCAGCCGGTACCTGCCAGCCTGCACCGCTGCACCTGGCTGCCTGGGCGAATGAAATGACCGCAAACCAGATGCGTGTTCGGGTGAGACAGGCTGACAGGTGCTCGTTCTCGTTGTGCATTTCAGCATTACTGCATTAAATACTACTACTGTACTAAGCGCCGAATGGCGAACGCAAGTTCGGATGATCTTATAAAATAAAATAGAAATAAAACTTTTCAATAGGGCAGCCAGGGCTGGAAAAAACATATTTACTTACAATATTTACTTACATAGGTCAGTTAGGAACACTGGTCACTTTCTGGCTGAAGCTCAGCCAAAAATTGTCCACATATTTACAGCCAGAAAGTGTCCGTGCAGCCACTATTTGTCCTTCACAGGCTGCGATTATATTTCCGGACATATTTGGCTGTTACTCCAATAGTACTCAAAGCAGAAGCTGGGCACATTTTTATTTTTAATATTATGACTGTATGATAGTTATCCCAACGATGAGATTCTAATTCTCAAATCAATTTATACAGAATTTTATGGCGATTCTAATGGCATAATTTTTAGAATGCCAATGTTTAAATTTCACTGCCGGTTTTCAAATGAAATTTAGCATTGTTTTCTATGGAGAAATTTCACTCTGAGAGCGTTTTCCGCGGACACATTCTGGCTGTAAATTGGACATATTGTGACCAGTGTTCCTGACCAGCTGACTGTAGGTACTGCAGTAGGTCTACTGACATAGGCCTATCTCGATCGGGATATATCAACCTTTCCAAAATGCGGGCTAAACTCTTTCCGGTTTATTAATAATCCGGTTATTAATAGGCCTACTGTAATACCGGCAGACCGGTACTGAAATATGGAGTTGGAATCCATTATCGATATTTCATTATATACCGGCCAGGGCTGGCAAAAACCTTAGGTTTTTCAAAACAAAAATTAGGTTTTTGCAGGTTTTTGGAAGGTTTTTGCAGGTTTATTGAATGTTACCGCTAGGTTTTTGTAGTATTTCTTTCAGGCTGTATTTGTATGTTGATTGATTAGATTGACCTGACTGCCTGAGCTTGATTGGTTTATCAGTTCATTCGTTATGGTTAGATAAATTATATGGGGCCGGATTTGTAATAATAATAGCCCTACAGTAATACTGTAAAAAAAAAATAGTAATAATATCAATTTGATCAAGATTATATTTTATACAGCCCATTGCCTTGTAGATACAGATAAACCTACAATATATTATATTACAATAAATAATCGATTTAAATTTTGTTTTAAAAAGGGATAGGGTAATATTAGCAGATTAGTCAGTCCAGCAGTGAGGTTTTATTGTCGGCATAGTTTAAGACAGAAACTCAAGAGTCTGTACATGTACATTTTATGCGCATGAAACCAAAATATTTTTGTCATCAGAAATTTTCAAAAACACAAGCAATTTGGCTCTTTTTGTGATCAAAAACCTAAAAACCTAGTTTTAGGCCCGTATGCTAAGTGACTTTTTTGTGCGCCGAACGCGACGCGGCGCAGATGTGCGCCTGCGCAGTCGAAAACAGTGCAAAATCCGCGTGGAAAAAATTGTGCGCCGAACGCGTTCGGCGTACATGCCCTACTTAGCAGAATGGGTTTTAGGCTTTTTTCAAATTAAAATTTCAAATAAAAACAATAAAAACACCCCTTCTGTCTTGGAGTTGTGGGGGCCTTCTGGTCTGGAACTCCTGCCTGCTGCCATTTTAGAGTCGAAGCAGTTGAAGTTTCAGCAGTTGAAAGTTTAACTTCTCTTTCTGTCCTTGACTGAATATTTTTATCATTAAATTGCAGTTTTGCACACATTTATAACTTTTTTACACCTTACAGCCTTATCCGTGCACTTTGACTTTTACTATTTTGCACAGATTACCGTGCACTTTTGGTGTTTTTCACACAATTCTGCGCACTTTTATTTCAATTCCGCGCACTTTTACCGCGCACTATTTCAAAACCGCGCATAACGCGTTGCGATTTTTGCACTCCATTGGCAGCCTGGAATATCAGATAGTGCTGTTACAGACTGACAGTGGTATAATTTTAAGCCAATTAGGAGGCCCCTTGTTCGATCCCTTGTTGCCTTGACCGTGTAGCACTGTTTTCTGTTTGTGCAGTGTTTTAAAAACGGTCCTCCGAATAACCCCAAACCAAAAACCTGGTCAAGTCAAGGGATCGAACCAGGGCCTCCTACGTCTGTACGTGGAATGCACTCCCCAGTTTCTGGTTAAAATTCCCTAGTTTATTTTAGTTTATTCTTAGTTATTTGTTAGTAGTGTTTTTTCTGTCTGAGATATTACAGGATTAGATGTATGCATGATGACTTCTGTTAGACAATTGGCTAGGGAAAGGAAGCGTAAACTAGATGATGAAGTTGCTGAAGTATTTGGGAGTATTAAAGTTGCATCTTTAATTAATTCCAATCCAACTGACTCTCCACTCCCAGATATTCAATCTGGCTCGTGTAGTTCGAGTGCTGGTACAGTTATATCTGTTCAGGAATTACAAGAAATAGGATCAGGTTCAGATTTTGAACATTTTACTGATGATGCCAGTGATGGTGAAGTTGAAAGATACTGTAATGGTGGTGGTAGTAATAATACGAATGTCAATAATAGTACCGGTAATAATGGATCTATGGTTGTTAGTCACAGTCCCAATAGGCATGAGCATTCTTCGTTTCTTTGTTGCAAATTGGCTTCATGTTTGGATGAGAATCGTGCCAACATATCTAATAATGTATTTTCTTCAATATTGCGAGTTTTGCATGAATATCACCCTTCCCTTCCCATCACAACTTCTGTGCTACTTAAAGATCATCAAAGTATAGTGCCCTATTCGGAATGTGTTGTTTATCCATGCTCAGGGGGTTTTATGGCATTTTTCGGTTTTGAAAACAGTAATCTAAATGCAAATAGCAAACTTTTGGTAAACATAGATGGTGTCCCTCTCTCGCGTTGTTCTGGGCTCACACTCTGGCCGATTTTAGGTTGCGCCTATGGATCTAGTCAACCTTTTCCAATGGCGTTGTGGGCTGGAAAGGTAGGTAAACCTACTGACATAGATCAATATTTAGGTAAGTTTGTGGTCTTGATTCAAGGATCACTTATCAAGCCATACTTGTTAATAGCGGATTCCCCAGCTCGTAGTTTGATCTGTTGTACCAAGTCTCAT
>JAUCBJ010007355.1:0-52167 GCA_032718475.1 Nemertoderma westbladi
GGTTTCGACTAGTGTAGTGAATCAAATACTTGTCATAGACTAAAAAACAGATTTAATATCTAGAAGACATCTTAATTTGGTGGGTTAAACTGCCAAAGGTCTGAAAGCGCGAACATGCATACTGTGGGGTGGCCTTCTGCAGAACTTTAATACTGTATTATAATAACACAATTCCATGCAGATACTGTAATATCCACGAACTAAGAAAAATGGTTATACATACGTAGGTATATAACCATCCACTGGTTCGTTATAACACAATTCCACCTACATAATAGCCACGAAGCTGGCCTATGCTGCTATGTGAAGAATACCAGACTTTCTGCCGTGATATTTCACTTTGCAGTTACCCCCCATGTGAAGAATACCAGGTTTTCACCAAAAACACAGGTTACAGAAGGACTGAATCTAACCAAAACAATAAGCGAATTAGCATATGTACAGGTTATAAGACAGAAATAAACGCTATAAAACACTTAAATGTCAAAGATAAATTTTAAAAAATAAAAAATCTTCACAAATAAAATTCCAATAAAAAGCCGACCGAAAAGTGAAATACTGGTATTCTTCACATGGGCGCTATATAAAAAAACACTTAATAAAGATAAATTTAAAAAATTAAAAAATCTTCACATATAGAATTACAATAAAAAGTCGACCGAAAACGGAAATCCTGGTATTCTTCACATGGGCGCTATAAAACACTTAATAAAGATAAATTAAAAAAATTATAAAATCTTCACATATAAAATTACAATAAAAAGTCGACCGAAAACGGAAATCCTGGTATTCTTCACATGAGCGCTATAAAATACTTAATAAAGATAAATTTAAAAAATTATAAAATCTTCACATATAAATTTACAATAAAAAGTCGACCGAAAACGGAAATCCTGGTATTCTTCACATGAGCGCTATAAAATACTTAATAAAGATAAATTTAAAAAATTATAAAATCTTCACATATAAATTTACAATAAAAAGTCGACCGAAAACGGAAATCCTGGTCTTCTTCACATGAGCGCTATAAAATACTTAATAAAGATAAATTTAAAAAATTATAAAATCTTCACATATAAATTTACAATAAAAAGTCGACCGAAAACGGAAATCCTGGTATTCTTCACATGAGCGCTATAAAATACTTAATAAAGATAAATTTAAAAAATTATAAAATCTTCACATATAAATTTACAATAAAAAGTCGACCGAAAACGGAAATCCTGGTATTCTTCACATGAGCGCTATAAAACACTTAATAAAGATAAATTTAAAAACTTATCATGGGCATTCTTCACATTATTATTATTATTATTATTATATTATTTGGGTGGAGACACCGCTGTCATAGAAGCGTACAAATAAAACTGCACATAATAAAATAAAACAGGGGAAAGTTGAACAGAGAATAAAACAAAACGACTTATACTATGGCACCATATTAAAATAAGATTAAAAACGAAATTAAAATACGCTAAAATATTATTACATGTTAAAATAAAAGTGTAGGTCGCTAAAAAGAGTTGAACTCAGATAGAACTAATGATATGAAAAATAGAAAATAATTAGAAATTGGCATAGTTACAAATTGCGGTCAAATTTAATCCAATTATTAAAATCGCACACATAAATATGGCGTTTGAACAATTCAACTGAGGGGGCAGTCACTGCAACGTAAGGTAGATTGTTCCAAACAGGCACAACACGATTTGTAAAGGAGTTCTGAACCGAACAGTTCTGCAATGTCCTTGCTGCAATTTGTAAGGGTGCCCCCTCAGTCTTATTGAAGATGAGTTTACATTTACAAATAAATTATTAGATTCTAATGAAATAAAACCGTTGAGTATTTTAAAAACAGTAATTAGGTCAATATGAACTCGTCTAAGTTCTAGTGATTGTAATTTCAAAATTTTTAGCCTTCTTAGGTAACAAGCATCAGTATCTAAATAGCACCGGTGGAATAACCTACGGGTAAAATATCTTTGGACCGACTCAAGCTTGTCTGTTAGGCCAAGAAAAGGTTTTGAATTACAAAAAGGGTTCCATATTGCACTACCATATTCTAAAATTGGCCTTGCATACACTTTATACGCAAATAAAATAGCTTCACAGTCGTTAGTAGAAAAACACCTAAATAAACAATTAATTACTTTATAGCACTTTTTAGTTATTAAATCAATGTGATTTGCAAAATATAACTTACTATCAACTTCTACTCCTAAATCACGGAAAGATGACACATTTTCAAGTGCATAGTTATTAATTGAATACACTGCCTCTGGTACATTAGAACTTCCTACAGTAAGAACTTTACATTTATGCTTGGCCACATTAAGTTGCCATACATCTGACCAATCAGAAAAGGCGTCTAAATCTGCCTGTAATCTATATCGACCACCAGGTGAATCGAAACTGGAAAAAAGTTTAGTGTCATCAGCATACAAACGGGTATTAGTATATGAAGAAAATATATCAGGTAAATCATTTATGTATAAAATAAACATAAGTGGCCCGATACACGAACCTTGTGGTACACCAGATTTAACTGCCATGTAGGATGAATAGCTATTTCCTAATTTTACTCGTTGCTGCCTATTTGTAAGGAAATTAGTTAACCATAACAAAACATTTCCGCTAATACCAAAACATTGTAGTTTAGACAATAATTTCTGAGTAACAACAGTATCAAACGCTTTCGCGTAATCTATATAAACGATATCTGTAAATAACCGGTCGTTAATTGCACGTGACCAGTTACTAGTACAATCAAGCAACTGTGAAACAGCACTACGTTTACTAAGAAAACCGTATTGAACTGGGGAAAGTAGTTTATTATTGCACAGATAATCAATAACTTCTGATACTAACAAACGTTCGAATAATCTACACACTGACGAAGTAAGTGATATAGGTCTATAGTTTTCACCCAGTGAACGGTCTCCTTTCTTATAGCAAGGTATTACGTCAGCACATTTCCACATTGAAGGTACCTGACCAGTCGTAACAGATAACTTAAAAATGTGTGCGAGTGGCATAGCAAGTTCATTTCTTAAAATCTTTAGCACAGCTACAGGAACACCATTAGGACAGTGGCTATATTTAAGTTGTAATTTACACATTGCCTTCAAAACCTTATTTGTGTTAAATTCAATATTAGAAAAGGTGCAATCAGTTAACTTATCTAGAGATGGACATAAACCATTGTCGGAAACTCCTACAGAAGAATACTGCTCCAATAAACATTTACATTTATCATTTTCAGAATAAATTAGAGTACCGTTATATTTCAGAGGAGCAACAGAATTAAAAGTGTTACGTTTCTTATTTACATGTTTATAAAATGCATTCCGGTCACCGCTATGTAAGATATTATGCTCTTGTTTCCGGCGAAAGTTACGCAAGAGTTCTGAGCATGTGGCGTTTTCTTGCCGGAACTTTTGCATTCCATCGGGTCCAGAATGTCGCTGTTTCCAATAACGACGTTTCCTGGCTTGGGCTTTTCTAATATGCAGTGGGTACCTGCGCGGTTTGGTATTAGGAATGTATTTTGGCACAAAGGTATCAAAAGCAGAAGATATTTCAGAATTAAAAATATCGAGACATGACTGAACATCATTACAATTATTAAAAAGAGCAGACCAATCAACTTCTTCTAAATAGGTTTTGATACCATTCACATTCATTTTCCGGAAGCAATAAACTTCAGCGTCTGGTTCTGCACTGACACTAGTTTCATTGACAACGAAACTGAACGATGAATGGTCGCTGGTATCAAAATTAGGTAAACTCATAGTATTAGATACAAAGTCGTCATCATTACATAACAATAAGTCTAAAGTGTTTTGGTACCTTGTTGGAAAATTGACAAATTGAGTTAGGTCGCAACGCAATAAAAAATCATTAAAATCACTATATATATTACAGTTAGGAAAACTGTTGTCAGGCCAATTAAAATCAGGAAAGTTAAAATCACCAACTATTACTGTGGAATAAGAAGGTGAACAAAGCCATTCTAAGAGATTACACATTAAATTATTATATTGGTTTAGTGAAAGGGGGTTATTTACATAACATGTGTTAGGAGGTCGATAAACACAAACAAATCTGAACTGAGAACCAGACTGGCCCATCGCATCGATTGCCACGCACTCAATCTCGTCATATTGGTGGAATTGGAACGAGTATAGGAGATAGTTCGCGATTGCATATAATGGCAACTCCTCCCATGCTACGCTCAGTACGGTCCTTTCGGAACATCTCGTAGTGAGTCTTATATTCTCCAAGACACACAGAATTTGGATTAGAGAAGTCAAGGTTTGTTTCACTGAGGCCGATTAGCGAGTATTCTCCAGTGTACGGAGCCCCTAAAGGGACATGGGTTTCCCCCTTTTTTTCTAAGTCCGGCCCGGAGATACTATCTCAGGCCCGGAGATACTAAGTCCGGCCCGGAGATACTATCTCAGGCCCGGAGATACTAAGTCCGGCCCGGAGATACTCTGCCATCTCATACAGATACTATAGTTTATGGGGTAGCCAATACTTCAAAGCTGCTTGTCATACTCATATCATCTCATTCAGGCCTTTGTGAGTGACCGTGGCCTATTTGTTTCGGTTTACATACACCTCTGTTGCAGTTTAACTTTACGCGGCTATTCAGCCATTGCCTCCAAATAATATGGAATGTTCTTATTATTGGTAGTTCATTTCTGTAGCCGTAAAAGGGTATTATCATTAAGTAAATGCCCGTTGGTAGGTCGGCTTTTATTCAAAGGCACGGGGTCATGCTTCCCTCCAGATATGTAATTACTTTGTATTGTGCTGTGCTAACAATACTCTTGTGTCTCCATATTAAATATCTCACAAATTGAAATGTGAAACTTAATGTCTGTACTTGTAGAACAGCAATTGATCTGGAATTAACCCAGTTAGCTGATTGGCTGCAATTTGTTTCTGTTGATTGCTGTGTCAGCGCTATAACATCTATGAACCTGTTCTGTATTTTATCTCCGGGCCTGAGATAGTATCTCCGGGCCGGACTTAGTATCTCCGGGCCTGAGATAGTATCTCCGGGCCTGAGATAGTAAGTATCTCCGGGCCTGAGATAGTATCTCCGGGCCGGACTTAGAAAAAAAGGGGGAAACCCATGTCCCTTTAGGGGCTCCGTACCAGTGGATAGCATAACTTCGAGATTAGTCTGCTTTGATACTGAGTTCATTGATTGCACGTTTGCGTAATAGCAAGAAATTATCTTATTGGTTAAGCCGGGAATCTCGCTACTTCCAGCGACGTCTCCATCCACTAGTTTTCCTGCAGCAGCACAGAATCTGATGAAGTATCTGCCTGAGGCGAAAAAGGTAGTTGTTGGAAACTCGGGTTTCGGTTTGATTGTTGGTTCACAGTGGAAGGACCCTGAGGTGTTGTACCTGTATGGTTGTACATGGGCGACGAAGCCAATTAGCTTGGTTAATTACCTGCGTGGAATTGTGTTATTATACTGTTTGTATTAAAGTCTCTTTCTTAGCGAAAGTAGTTGATTCAATATCCAATATTTATTGGTTTATGTACAGTAGTTAAGCGGCTCTCTAGTTACGTAATAAATATTCGAGAACACTAAATGATTTGACATTGAGTAAGGCAGCATCCGGAGTTTAAGAGTACAGTAATTTGAATTACAGTCACTTTGGAAGCAATATAGTAAAATACTATAGTTCAATTTATTTTGTATCACTATATCGCTCATTATTTTATTAAAGAATTTAGCATCAAAAAGTACTAATTTAAGAATAAAATTACGTATTTCAGGGGAAAAAAACGTTGAACATTTTTTTTTTCAATATTCTCTCGACCCATTATTAACTTAATACATATTTTACTTGTTAATAATCTACTTTCAAAGTTCCTCTTTTTACTATTTTTCAATCAAATTATATGTATTCTGTAATACGTATACTTATTTTAATTCTGTGCGTCGCATATACTGTACCTTCTGTACAGTAATTTATAATAAATCAAGTGTATAGGCCTACTACAATAAAAGTGACATTAAATTAACTTTTCAGTTTAAAATATATCAGTTACGTAGGTACAGTTTAAAAGAAAATCAATTTATACAAAAAAACACTGTTAGGCCTATAAAATAATTAGTTACTGTATGAAGTTCAATAAAATACAATGTTTGTTATCTTAATTAATAATCATAATAAATGTATTCATTTGAATTTTCAGTTAGCAGCTGCTGTATGTAGTAGTCTTTGCGGTTGTGTTTGAACTTATAAAGTTTTCACGTTCGTTAAGCTTTGAGGCAGTTCGTTCCAAATTTTTGGGCCCAAGTAAGTGAACGCTTTCTTAACGCAAACTGTCGTACAATGGGGGAGCACAGCTGATTACTCAGTAGAACGCAGTGAGTGTGTTTGACAACGAATGTTAACGAAGTCTGACATGTAATCGGGGGATATGTTGTTAACAATTTTGAACATATGTGATGCTATAACTGCCTTTATTCTTTCGTTTAGAGGGAGCCAATTTATTTATTTGAAGTGTTGGATTCCGATATGTTCACGGGGACCGTAACCAAGGCAATATCTAACACATTTCCTCTGCGTTTCCTCTGCTAACACATTTCCTGGCGCAAGTGTGTCTCCATGAAGGACTCCCCATAACACTTCAAACGGTTCTGTGTCACCGTCAACAGTAGACACAAATGTTGTTGAACCATCGTATACAGATCTGAGTGCTGCAATAATTTTATCAGGAATCCCATATAATGAAAGTATGCTGAACATACGTGAGCGAGAGACTGAATCAAAGGCCTTGAAGAAGTCAACAAAGATAACAGCCAGATGCCTGACTTTCTTTTTTGATAACTCTTCAATTATCCTTCTAAGTGCCAAAATGGGCTCCATGGTCCCACGACCTTTACGGAACCCATTCTGATTTCCACGGAGCAGTCTCTCAATGGGATCCCTGATGCGATTTAATAGAATCCTATTGTATAGCTTTGCAGCAATCGAGATCAATGAGATTCCACGAAAAGAACCAGAGTGTTAGGTTGCCCTTCTTGGGAACTGGCACCAACTTATTTGTTTTCATTTCTTGTGGGACTCTTGTTGTTCGGTACATGTCTACTATGATGGGATAGATGAGCTTTAAACACTCAGGTATTTTAAAGACCTCAGGGGGGACACCATCTACTCCACTGGCACGATTGGCCTTAATGCTCTTTGCAGCAGCCTTAACTTCTGCAAATGAGATATCGCCAATGGGAATATCTGGGAGTACAAACTAAGACACTTTTATTTCTATAAAGTTATCGGGCAATACCCTGTCATTATTGAGGAGCTTTTCAAAGTGGGCCTTCCAACCATTTAGGCGATCGGCTGGTGATTCTGCCTTAACCTTGGTGGTTTGGTTGGCTTTTCCGCCCAGTAAGCAAGTTGATTGATATCCATGCCTGGGATGATTGCCTGCTGTCATCGGCATCATTGATGGCATCAACATGCTGGTTTATAAGCTCATGTAGATTAACAGAGTACTGCCTGTTCAGGGACCTAGATGCAGCCTTAACTGCATTCTTGGCCTCTGTATTCTGTTTGAGTCGGGACTCTTTCTGCGCCTTATAGAGGTCATTTCGGCACTTCTGAATTTTGTGGTCAGTCCAAGGGGCCTTTTTCCTGTTTCGAGGGTACACAGGAACTGTTTCTGCCGCTGCTAACTTAACTGCTTCTGTGAAGGCAGTATAGCCCTCGCAGTGATCTGCCTCCTCAGAGGCAAGAACCTCATACCTGTTGCTTAGCTGTAGTGTAAAGTTGGATCTCACACTTGGCTGTTGCAACAGAGAGGACCAGTCATGCCGCGGCAACTCATTTCGTTGTTCTGCTAGCACGCAGACTAAGTCTTAAGCACGCAGACTGGCTAAGAAGTTTCCTAAGGTGGTTCTGATTGTGTGCTACTCTCCAACTAGTGTTGCCCCTATAGAGTAGGTGGAAAATTTCTACCACAATCTACAAGCAGCTACTGATGGAGTGGATCAGCATGCATTCTTAACATTCCTGGGAGACTTTAATGCAAGTCTGCATCAATCACCTACATCGCCCTGGGTCTATAGCAATAGTGTTAACCGAAATTCTGTCCATCTTCAGGATTTTATCTCTGGAAATGGATTGTTTTCGGCTGGAACCCAGTTCAAGAAGCGAACTGGAAAGCTATGGACTTATAGTGGACCCAGTGGTCACAAGTCCCAGATAGACCATATTCTGTTTCGTAGGAAATACAGGAGCTCTATACAAGACTGTAATGCATTTACACTTCGACCCTTCTCCAGTGATCACCGCCTTATTGTGGCCAAGGTAAGACTTAGTCTGCGTGCTAGCAGAACAACGAAATCTTCCTTGCCGCGGCATGACTGGTCCTCTCTATTGCAACAGCCAAGTGTGAGATCCAGCTTCACACTACAGCTGAGCAACAGGTATGAGGCTCTTGCCTCTGAGGCGGCAGATCACTGTGAGGGCTATACTGCCTTTACAGAAGCAGTTAAGTTAGCAGCTGCAGAAACAGTTCCTGTATACCCTCGGAACGGGAAAAGGGCCCCCTGGACTGACAACAAAATTCAAAAGTGCCGAAATGACCTTCATAAGGCGCAGAAAGAGTCCCGACTTAAACAGACTACAGCGGCCAAGAATGCAGTTAAGGCTGCATCTAGGTCCCTGAACAGGCAGTACTCTGTTAATCTACAGGAGCTAATAAACCAACAGGTTGATGCCATCAATGATGCTGACGACAGCAGGCAATCATCCCAGGCATGGAAATCGATCAATCTGCTTACTGGGCGGAAAAGCCAACCGACCACCAAGGTTAAGGCTGAATCACCAGCCGATCGCCTGAATGGTTGGAAAGCCCACTTTGAAAAGCTCCTCAATAATGACAGGGTATTGCCTGATAACTTTATAGAAGTAAAGGTGTCTGAGTCTGTACTCCCAGATATTCCCATTGGCGATATCTCCTTTGCAGAAGTGAAGGCTGCTGCAAAGAGCATTAAGACCAATCGTGCCAGTGGAGTAGATGGTGTTCCCCCTGAGGTCTTTAAAATACCTGAGTGTTTAAAGCTCATCTATCCCATCATAGTAGACATGTACCGTACAACAAGAGTCCCACAAGAAATGAAAACAAATAAGTTGGTGCCAGTTCCCAAAAAGGGCAACCTAACACTCTATGGTTCTTTTCGGGGAATCTCATTGATCTCGATTGCTGCAAAGCTATACAATAGGATTCTATTAAATCGCATAAGGGATCCCATTGAGAGACTGCTCCGTGGAAATCAGAATGGGTTCCGTAAAGGTCGTGGGACCATGAAGCCCATTTTGGCACTTAGAAGGATAATTGAAGAATTATCAAAAAAGAAAGACAGGCATCTGGCTGTTATCTTTGTTGACTTCTTCAAGCCTTTGATTCAGTGTGGAAGCGCTATCGGCGCCCGGTCCCGGATCCACGGCCACGCACTATCCCGCTCGAGGGGTGAGCTGGAGAAGACTGAAGTAAAACTAGGAAACCAGCTGCAGTATATCAGTATATTGTGTATTGAGATACATGAATAACAAATAATGATGTGATACAATCAGACAATGAAACTAATAACGAACTACCTACAAAACATGACTGACAACCCTACACCGGTAAGTCATCTCAATAACTAAACTGAATGATAACTCACTGACTGCGCCCTGCCCCCAGGACTATATCCCTGACAGCTACCGAACAACCAGCTGTTCACACCCTAGGTGCTAACAAGATACTACTATATCATACCTACCTAACCTATACAATACATACTTATCAGTCCAATAATACACCATCCCATAATACAATATCGCATCCCCCCTTCCTAAAAAAAAAACTCGCCCACGAGTTTCTAGAACGCACAAACTACAAACCCCAAGTCTAATGACTACATCGACAAGTAAAGTCTACCTCAACGGCAGTATAGATACTGTATATGAAGTACGATACCAACAATACATTCAACTAGCCTAAGGCCAATAATATCTAAATCGAAATTTCGTACTGCATGTATCGTAAGCCAGTATGACTAAAGAATAACACGTACAACTCAATGAGTAACCAAATAACACTATATCAAGCATAATTGCAATCTATAAATCGCACCGTAAGTAACCGACCATAGTACAATCCATAAAATGTGTCACTGCCACAATAAATAAAGGCTATATAAGTAAATAATTAATACGTGTATCTATCACATGAAAATGTATCCATACAGTATCTATCATAAACATGTATCCATCCATACAGTATCTATCTATCCGTATCTTATGTAATAATAATACGTAATGACGTAACAAAAATATACAAAAAAATATATATGTTGGAGTTATAAGGTAAATAATAATACATACAGAATAGAGAATACTCTACAAAATGTACATAACTGAGGCACAAAATATCTCGTGGGCGAATAACGGGTGAGAGCCGAGCAATGGAACGGAATTTAAAAAAATCACAATATCTAAATAATTCAGGATAACAATTTTTTTCCAAACAAAAGTTATTCATTGTTAATAAATGCAATTTATCTATGTAGCCATGGTAACCAGCAAACAGTCAAGTCACATCGACTACGTCTCTATAATTTGCGTCAACGGTCAACAGTCGTTATCGTCACCGTCGTAGACGTCCCCACTGTCATTCCCCCTACCTGTATCATCTCCCGTTGAGTTACTTTCTTCCCTATAGTATGGTTTTAAGTCCTTCACATTTACAGTAATAAGTCGAGAACGTGGATTTGGTTTTCCCGATTTTCCCAACAGTTTAATGGCATAACTTGATTTACCAACCTGATCAACAATAGCATAAGGACCCCTAAACCTGAAGCTCAGCTTCGTATTCTTACCTTTGGTCGTCCTATCATAGTATAATACAGACTGCCCCTTAGTGTAGGTTCGAATGTTACTGCGTTGGCGCTTCCCCAGCTTACCGTCGTGGTATTGTTTCTGTTTCACCTGTGTAAGCCTAAGAGCTTCCCTGGCTATCCCATGGGCCCGCTCCAAACGAAACCTTAATTCGTCTGCGAATGTTGCTTCATCTGCTAGCAAGCTGTACGGCCGGGCTATCTGCGTGTCTACTTGAGTTGTCGCCTGTCGCCCATACATTAAAGAGAAAGGAGTTTCCTTAAGTGTACTCTGAATCGAAGTATTATAATTAAACGCAACAGCGGGAATAAACTCGTCCCAATTATGCGGGTTGGTAGCTGTCAACGATAACATGTTTACAGCTAACTGGTTAATGCGTTCTGTAAGACCATTGCAAGCTGGGTGGTATACCGACGTAAATACGGAAACAATACCAAACATTGCAGTTAATTCCTTGAATAAATTAGACGTGAAATTACTACCCCTATCGCTTAATAAACTCTCGGGGGCGCCGTATATAAGAAAAATACCATCCACTAAAGCCCTGGCAACGGTAGCGGCTTCTTCATTTGGTAACGGGAGGAGGGAAGCGTAACGAGTAAGATGATCAACTACTGTAAGGATAACCTTGTTACCTTTAGATGACGTCTGGAAGCCTTTAACGATATCAATTGAAAGGCGTTGCAAGACACGTTCAACGACTGGGAGAGGTGACAGTGGTTGGGTCTGAGGGACGCCCTTCCTACGCTGGCATGGGTCACATTCACGAATGTGCTGCTTAACATTATCCTTTATACCTACCCAATAATACTTCATATGGATAGCACCTACCGTTTTATCAATACCCATGTGAGACTTTTCATCGTGACACATGGATATAATTTGTTGCCTTAGTAACTTAGGAACTACAATCTGTACCTTCGATTTACCGTTACTTGTTGATAAATGGCAGAGTATATTGTCAACCATAACATATTGTGCTCTAAACTTGAGCATGTAACGATACTCGTGTAGCGATTTGCGCACATCGGCATCGGCTATTGTTACAGCTGTGTCCAGTAATGTATCAATCATAGGCTGTAAGTTATTGTCTTCTGATTGTAACTTACGCAAGGCAGTCAATGTGCAGTACTGTTGGCCGCCCGGAAGTGTCCAATTATTATTATTGTCATTATTGATAATGTATGTGACGTCACTATCGTGGTTGGGTCTGTCTGGGGAACTTACCATGTCACATGGATTAGGTTTTGGCGGCTGCACGCCATTGTCTAGGTCCACCTCAACAGCGTTTGGTCTATCGCTATCATTATGTAGGTCTAAATTGGCTAGTCCTATCAAGCAATAATTATCTGACGAGACTGAGTCATTATGCATAGGGGGAAGTAACGTATCCATGGCAACTGGTTCATTAGAAACGGTTTCGTCTCGTTGGTTGCCAGGGGTTACCTGTAATGGTATTCTAGAAAGACAATCAGCGCGGTTAAGTCGGCCTGGCCTGTAAACAAAATTGAAATTAAATTCAGACAGTTTAACGGCCCATCGCTGCAAACGCCCTGGAAGTTCGAGTTTGGTCTGTAAACAACTGAGTGGTTTATGATCCGAAACTAACGTAAATGCGCGGCCAATGAGGTAAAACCTGTGTTTCTGCATTGCCCAGACCACGGCTAAAGCCTCAAGCTCCGTAATGGACCACTTTCTCTCAGCGTTGCTTAGCGACCTCGATGAGTAAGCGATTACGCCCGCATCCTGATATAAAACAGCTCCTAAAGCTATACCACTAGCGTCAGTCTCTAAGTAAAACGGCTGGTCGAAATCAGGGTGTTCTAGAATAGGGTTATTAATTAGGCGTTTCTTAAGGAATGTAAAAGCCTGCTCACAATCGCTTGTCCATACGAACTCTTGGTTTTTCCTTAACAACACGTTCAAGGGAGCTACAATCTTACCATAATCCTTAATAAATTTCCTATAGTAACCACATAATCCTAGGAAGCTATAAAGTTGCTTTGCATTGGCCGGTCGCGGAAAATCAACCATGGCTTGGACCTTATCCTTGTCCATATGCTGCCCTGAGCTATCTATCACATGGCCTAGGAATTTTACAGATGTCGCCCCGAACATGCACTTACTTGGTTTGAGCTTCAAGCCGAGATCGATAATTCTACGTAATAGAATGATAATAGTACTTACGTGGGTGTCCCATTCCCGGGTATACAGTATGACGTCATCGAGGTAAACGAGAACGTACTCGATACCATGCAAAGCTAATTGCATAAGATTCTGGCAGCCAGAAGGGCTGGACTGGAGGCCAAAGGGCATTCTAACAAATTCGTAATGGCCACTATGTGTTACGAAAGCGGTTTTATGTGTATCTTCAGCGGCTAAGGGTACCTGCCAAAACATCGATTTAAAATCGAGTGTCGTAAAATATTTGGGCCGTGCTGTGCCAATTTCCGACAACATTTCGTCTATGCGCGGCAAAGGCCAAAATTGTGGCACAGCCGCAGCGTTAAGGCGGCGAAGATCAACGCAAAACCGCCACTTACCATCTTTTTTTTTACTTAATATTATTGGTGCCCCCCACTCACTGTTGCTAGGTTGAATAACACCTGCGGCTAACATATTGCCTACCTGTTTGTCAATCTCTTTCCTAAGCCCCATAGGTACTGTACGTGGTCTCGTGTAAAAGGGCTTAGCCTCTGGTTTAAGTGGGATTCTATGTTCTAATAGGTCAGTCTTACCTATATCGCAATCTCCAAAGGAAAACGCCGCAGCATGTTGAGTAGCAATATCTATTAACTGGGTCCTCTGCTGAGGCTCCAAATGATCTAACGGTAATTCCTTAGCTAGATACTCCCTTTGTATGTCGCGCTCTACCGAGTCTTGTTTAACTTCTTTATTGAAGCTATCATTATCTACTGTACAATATAATGCAATTTTCTGATTGCGATATATTGTAACCGGGTAGTTATTCGGATTTAATAACTGCACTGGGACCTTACCTGATCCGTCCAATGGGTTAGAAACTACACTTCGCGCAGTTAGATACGAACCCCTTGATTTTACTAACGGCTCTATCATTACCGACTCTGCTAATAATCCATTATCATACAATTTCCCTGCCAGTCTCACCTGTGTCCCTGCTGGGATCGTAGTCTTATCTATCGCAGAAACAAAACAACAAAAAGGGTTTGTACTCTTACCGTTACCAGCGTTGCTGGGCGTGTTTAACCTGGCAAAGTACACTCTTTCCTGGTTGGTTAGAACCAAACATCTGTCTAGAAAATCTATGGACGCACAAGCAATACTTACGAAATCTAACCCTAACAGAAATGGGGGAATCCCAACACAAGATAAGTCTGCTACGTGGACCTCGAGGGAAACCGAAAAATTGCTTGTAACTGATATTTGTAAAGTAGCCAATCCCATAGGTTTAACCTGTCCCCCTATACCGCTAATATGTGGTAAATCAAGGGCACGCAACTGCACACCGGATGGGAGTTTCCTAAAATCTATCAGGGAATAATGTGAGCCACTATCTAAAAATGCTTCACCATCCTCGTTTTCGATTCTTACTGGAAAATGCATGTCTAGTTTATTGGACACTACAGCTGTGTACATTGAAGCTGGATTGGGATTTAAATCCCGGTTTGTGTTAGGATTGGGATTAGGGTTAAAATTAGGGTTAGGGTTGTAAGTAGGGTTAGGGTTGTAATTCGGGTTAGAGTATTGCCTGTTAGGATTTGAGTCGGTATTCGTACGTGGTCTAGTGCAATTTCGATAGAAGGATAATTGAAGAGTTATCAAAAAAGAAAGACAGGCATCTGGCTGTTATCTTTGTTGACTTCTTCAAGGCCTTTGATTCAGTCTCTCGCTCACGTATGTTCAGCATACTTTCATTATATGGGATTCCTGATGAAATTATTGCAGCAATCAGATCAGTATACGATGGTTCGACAACATTTGTGTCTACTGTTGACGGTGACACAGAACCATTTGAAGTGTTATGGGGCGTCCTCCAAGGAGACACACTTGCACCATTCTTGTTCATTATTGTGGTTGACTATGTTCTACGCATGTCCTTAGATCATCATAATGATGATGGGGTGATGATAACTCCACCTACTGGCTCCAGAAGTCGAGGAAATCCTGCCAAGTACCTAACTGATCTAGACTTTGCTGATGACTTAGGAGTACTCTCAGAATCATTAGAGGGAGCCCAGCGGCTCCTCAGCTCATTAGAACATGCTGCTTCTAGTGTTGGTCTTTTTATTAACTCCAGAAAGACCAAAATTCTGACAGTTAACTTTGAAAGTCCTCAGCAAGTCTCTGATCGGATGAGCATAAGCTCAAAGGATGGTATGCTTGAGCATGTGGACGACTTCTGTTACCTGGGATCATGGATCCGGAAGTCAGGTGAGGACCTTCGAATACGTAAGGGAAAGGCATGGGCAGCCTTGAATAGGCTTTCCAGGATTTGGAAGTCACCTAGAATTAATCGGAAACTTAAGGTCCGATTATTTAGAGCAGCAGTAGTTCCAGTACTCCTCTACGGGAGTCCATGCTGGGCTCTAACTGCTGAGGACACCAAATCTCTGGATGGCACATTTACAAGAATGCTACGCCGGGTACATTGTGTCAAGTACAATGCACACATCTCCAACCAGACACTATATAACATTGGAGGTGTCTCATTGGTTCCCCCAAGCTTGACACTAGAACAAAATCGCCTCCGCTTTGCAGGACATTGCTTTCGCCGTGAGGACCAGCCAGTGCATAATCTTGTACTTTGGCAGCCTCATGGAGTGAATAAGCATGGTGGACAGCCCATGACTTTCTTGAGACGCATCTTAAAGGACACTGGCCTTAAAGATGCGGATGATCTAGCAAATGTCATGGGTGATAGGGAGTTGTGGCGGTGCAATTTTGTTGACAAGCCGGCACAGCATTCTTAAAAATGCAGCTGCAATGCAGCATGCCGATCCTAGTAGTAGTAGTAGTGCAATTTCGGCTATAATGTCCCGGTTCCCCACAGTTGTAGCAAGTAACCGAACTGTTGCTACTGTAGTTATTAGATCGTGGTGTAAACCCTCTGTTACTGCTGTCCCGTGAGTTGCCCGTACCGCTAGTACCAGTCCACCTTGCGTTGGGGTCAAACCAGTTATTCTGTCCCCGACCGTGATTATCGCGGCTATAATTATTATTGTAATTGGCGCGTGGGTAGCTACTGGTATTTGGTGTCTGATTGGACAGTTTCAGTTGTAAGTCCTTCAGTTGTCTTTCTAGATAACTCATATCAGTCTGTTTTGGGGACTGTTCTGAAAAACGAACCTTACTGTATGAAGTTTGTCTGGGACTGGGAGGCGGTTCCCTGGGCCTATTACTCTGGTCCCTACGATCGCCCAATTCACAGCCAAATATACCATTATTTTCCTGTCTTAAATAAAGTTCCTCGCGCCTAGCACGGTGAACTGCCTCCCCAAAATTGCGCGGTTCTGTTAACCGTATACTTCTCGCTAATTCAGGGGAAATCCCTCTATAAAATATTGGCAAAAGTAAAAGTTCCCGTTGCTCAGTGCTCATTCCCGGAAAAGCTTGTACCCCTAAACTAGTTATAATATCGGAAAATTCAGAAATAGTTTCCCCCACCTTCTGTTTACGATCTAGTAATTCATTGTACACAAAACTAGTATCCTGGGGGCAAAAACGGGCACGTAAAATATCACGAATTGCATCATAGTTTTCCTGTTCATGTTCAGCCAGTTCATCAAGGACACGTGCAGCCCTACCGGTTAAATAAACAGGCACAATCTTACCGAGAGCATCGTTCTTCCACCCCCTGAGTCTGGCGATCCGTGTAACGAGGGCGAGAGAGAACCACGACGCAACTTTGAAACAGCTCCCGATGACTTGTAGAGGAACGAATGTTCGTCCGTGCTGTCTGGATGAGGAGAACCAGAAGCGGAACGCAGTTTCTGCCGATAGGAAGGCTTACCCGTGGGAAAGTTAACGCTTCCAGCTTGTTTGCGCTCGGGTCGACGCGCAGGCATACAGTGGAATAATCGTCAGAGACCCGCCACCCACAGTCTGACTGCCTGATACAGTGATGGGTACGGTAGTTGGTCGTGGTAGCGACTAGCGATAGCCTCGTAGGCCAGACAGAGTTAGAGTACCTGTTGCCGGTAGCGGGTAGCGCGGTAGGCCTGTCAGACTGTCAGTTTCTCTACTCCCGGACAAGCCCCCATGTGGAAGCGCTATCGGCGCCCGGTCCCGGATCCACGGCCACGCACTATCCCGCTCGAGGGGTGAGCTGGAGAGGACTGAAGTAAAACTAGGAAACCAGCTGCAGTATATCAGTATATTGTGTATTGAGATACATGGATAACAAATAATGATGTGATACAATCAGACAATGAAACTAATAACGAACTACCTACAAAACATGACTGACAACCCTACACCGGTAAGTCATCTCAATAACTAAACTGAATGATAACTCACTGACTGCGCCCTGCCCCCAGGACTATATCCCTGACAGCTACCGAACAACCAGCTGTTCACACCCTAGGTGCTAACAAGATACTACTATATCATACCTACCTAACCTATACAATACATACTTATCAGTCCAATAATACACCATCCCATAATACAATATCACATCAGTCTCTCGCTCACGTATGTTCAGCATACTTTCATTATATGGGATTCCTGATGAAATTATTGCAGCAATCAGATCAGTATACGATGGTTCGACAACATTTGTGTCTACTGTTGACGGTGACACAGAACCATTTGAAGTGTTATGGGGCGTCCTCCAAGGAGACACACTTGCACCATTCTTGTTCATTATTGCGGTTGACTATGTTCTACGCATGTCCTTAGATCATCATAATGATGATGGGGTGATGATAACTCCACCTACTGGCTCCAGAAGTCGAGGAAATCCTGCCAAGTACCTAACTGATCTAGACTTTGCTGATGACTTAGGAGTACTCTCAGAATCATTAGAGGGAGCCCAACGGCTCCTCAGCTCATTAGAACATGCTGCTTCTAGTGTTGGTCTTTTTATTAACTCCAGAAAGACCAAAATTCTGACAGTTAACTTTGAAAGTCCTCAGCAAGTCTCTGATCGGATTAGCCTAAGCTCAAAGGATGGTATGCTTGAGCATGTGGACGACTTCTGTTACCTGGGATCATGGATCCGGAAGTCAGGTGAGGACCTTCGAATACGTAAGGGAAAGGCATGGGCAGCCTTGAATAGGCTTTCCAGGATTTGGAAGTCACCGAGAATTAATCGGAAACTTAAGGTCCGATTATTTAGAGCAGCAGTAGTTCCAGTACTCCTCTACGGGAGTCCATGCTGGGCTCTAACTGCTGAGGACACCAAATCTCTGGATGGCACATTCACAAGAATGCTACGCCGGGTTCATTGTGTCAAGTACAATGCACACATCTCCAACCAGACACTATATAACATTGGAGGTGTCTCATTGGTTCCCCCAAGCTTGACACTAGAACAAAATCGCCTCCGCTTTGCAGGACATTGCTTTCGCCGTGAGGACCAGCCAGTGCATAATCTTGTACTTTGGCAGCCTCATGGAGTGAATAAGCATGGTGGACAGCCCATGACTTTCTCGAGACGCATCTTAAAGGACACTGGCCTTAAAGATGCGGATGATCTAGCAAATGTCATGGGTGATAGGGAGTTGTGGCGGTGCAATTTTGTTGACAAGCCGGCACAGCATTCTTAAAAATGCAGCTGCAATGCAGCATGCCAATCCTAGTAGTAGTAGTAGTTAAAGAATATAATTTTAGTCGCACTTACAGTAAAAGTAGAGAACGATGTATTGTACAGTACAGTGTACTGTAAACACAGACTTATTTTGTCATCTGTAAATGATTTATTGCTGTATTTTAACTTAAACCTTTTACCTTAACATTATTTGTCTTTAATTAATCACTTGAATAATATTGTATTCTTTATGAATATTGATGAAATCCATTTATTCACATCTTTATATCCATAAATCCATTGCTGTTACTAAAACAACTGTAAGATAAACAATCTTACAATACCGCGGTCGGTTTGGTTAAACAATCTTACAATACCGCGGTCGGTTTGGTTAAACAATCTTACAATACCGCGGTCGGTTTGGTTAAACAATCTTACAATACCGCGGTCGGTTTGGTTAAACAATCTTACAATACCGCGGTCGGTTTGGTTAAACAATCTTACAATACCGCGGTCGGTTTGGTTAAACAATCTTACAATACCGCGGTCGGTTTGGTTAAACAATCTTACAATACCGCGGTCGGTTTGGTTAAACAATCTTACAATACCGCGGTCGGTTTGGTTAAATAATCTTACAATACCGCGGTCGGTTTGGTTAAACAATCTTACAATACCGCGGTCGGTTTGGATAAACAATCTTACAATACCGCGGTCGGTTTGGATAAACAATCTTACAATACCGCGGTCGGTTTGGATAAACAATCTTACAATACCGCGGTCGGTTTGGGTAAACAATCTTACAATACCGCGGTCGGTTTGGTTAAACAATCTTACAATACCGCGGTCGGTTTGGTTAAACAATCTTACAATACCGCGGTCGGTTTGGATAAACAATCTTACAATACCGCGGTCGGTTTGGATAAACAATCTTACAATACCGCGGTCGGTTTGGTTAAACAATCTTACAATACCGCTATCGGTTTGGTTAAACAATCTTACAATACCGCGGACGGTTTGGTTAAACAATCTTACAATACAGCGGTCGGTTTGGTTAAACAATCTTACAATACCGCGGTCGGTTTGGTTAAACAATCTTACAATACCGCGGTCGGTTTGGTTAAACAATCTTACAATATCGCGGTCGGTTTGGTTAAACAATCTTACAATACCGCGGTCGGTTTGGTTAAACAATCTTACAATACCGTGGTCGGTTTGGTTAAACAATCGTACAATACCGCGGTCGGTTTGGTTAAACAATCTTACAATACCGTGGTCGGTTTGGTTAAACAATCTTACAATACCGCGGTCGGTTTGGTTAAACAATCTTACAATACCGCGGTCGGTTTGGTTAAACAATCTTACAATACCGCGGTCGGTTTGGTTAAACAATCTTACAATACCGCGTTCTGTTTGATTAAACAATCTTACAATACCGCGATCGGTTTGGTTAAACAATCTTACAATACCGCGGGAGGTTTGGTTAAACAATCTTACAATACCGCGGTCGGTTTGGTTAAACAAGCTTACAATACCGCGGTCGGTTTGGTTAAACAATCTTACAATATAGCGGTCGGTTTGGTTAAACAATCTTACAATACCGCGGACGGTTTGGTTAAACAATCTTACAATACCGCGGTTGGTTTGGTTGAACAATCTTACAATATCGCGGTCGGTTTGGTTAAACAATCTTACAATACCGCGGCCGGTTTGGTTAAACAATCTTACAATACCGCAGTCGGTTTGGTTAAACAATCTTACAATACCGCGGTCGGTTTGGTTAAACAATCTTATAATAACGCGGTCGGTTTGGATAAACAATCTTACAATACCGCGGTCGGTTTGGTTAAACAATCTTACATCTTACAATACCGCGGTCGGTTTGGTTAAACAATCTTACAATACCGCGGTCGGTTTGGTTAAACAATCTTACAATACCGCGGTCGGTTTGGTTAAACAATCTTACAATACCGCGGTCGGTTTGGTTAAACAATCTTACAATACCGCGGTCGGTTTGGTTAAACAATCTTACAATACCGCGGTCGGTTTGGTTAAACAATCTTACAATATCGCGGTCGGTTTGGTTAAACAATCTTACAATACCGCGGACGGTTTGGTTAAACAATCTTACAATACCGAGGTCGGTTTGGTTAAACAATCTTACAATACCGCGGTCGGTTTGGTTAAACAATCTTACAATACCGCGGTCGGTTTGGTTAAACAATCTTACAATACCGCGGTCGGTTTGGTTAGACAATCTTACAATACCGCGGTCGGATTGGTTAAACAATCTTACAATACCGCGGTCGGTTTGGTTAAACAATCTTTCAATACCGCGGTCGGTTTGGATAAACAATCTTACATTACCGCGGTCGGTTTGGATAAACAATCTTACAATACCGCGGTCGGTTTGGTTAAACAATCTTACAATACCGCGGTCGGTTTGGTTAAACAATCTTACATCTTACAATACCGCGGTCGGTTTGGTTAAACAATCTTACAATACCGCGGTCGGTTTGGTTAAACAATCATACAATAACGCGGTCGGTTTGGTTAAACAATCTTACAATACCGCGGTCGGTTTGGTTAAACAATCTTACATCTTACAATACCGCGGTCGGTTTGGTTAAACAATCTTACAATACCGCGGTTGGTTTGGTTAAACAATCTTACAATACCGCGGTCGGTTTGGTTAAACAATCTTACATCTTACAATACCGCGGTCGGTTTGGTTAAACAATCTTACAATACCGCGGTCGTTTTGGTTAAACAATCTTACAATACCGCGGTCGGTTTGGTTAAACAATCTTACATCTTACAATACCGCGGTCGGTTTGGTTAAACAATCTTACAATACCGCGGTCGGTTTGGTTAAACAATCTTACAATACCGCGGTCGGTTTGGTTAAATAATCTTACAATACTGCGGTCGGTTTGGTTAAACAATCTTACAATACCGCGGTCGGTTTGGTTAAACAATCTTACAATACCGCGGTCGGTTTGGTTAAATAATCTTACAATACTGCGGTCGGTTTGGTTAAACAATCTTACAATACCGCGGTCGGTTTGGTTAAACAATCTTACAATACCGCGGTCGGTTTGGTTAAATAATCTTACAATACCGCAGTCGGTTTGGTTAAACAATCTTACAATACCGCGGTCGGTTTGGTTAAACAATCTTACAATACCGCGGTCGGTTTGGTTAAACAATCTTACAATACCGCGGTCGGTTTGGTTATCATAGAAATTAGAACAATGGAGAAAACTCAAGATGTGTTCTAGAAGTTTATTATTTCTAAGTTATTGATTACTTTACAGCGTTAGGAGGATACCACCAGAGCGCCGATAAGTTGATATATCGATGGTGTTTTATCATAACCACTTAACACTCAAAAACCTAATTGTTCAGGGGAGCATTTTTCTACATTCTAACTCCCCTATGGTAACTAAGAGATAATTTTTGGTTTCATAAGGTAGATAGTAAATCTTTCATGCGGTAAAACACCACAATTAGGATTTTTAGTGACATTTAACCAATTTATTGATGTTTTTTTAGGATTTGAGTGGTTATGCAAAAATTTTTCACTTAAATTGTGATTTTTCATAACGACATATCTATTAATATGTTAGGCATACGAACAAAACAATCAGTGAAATTTGTCCGAGACAGTCTTTTCATGAACTGCTAACTATCTGTCCTCCTATCCATCACTTTCGGCTCCATAAAACCTGGACTTCATGACCAATACAGTGCATTGTTTGAACAAACACAATTACCGGTATTCAATTAAATGTCAATTAAAAATGTAAAATATTTATTTAATCTGAAATCTGAAAAGTCAGTCATGTAAAGAAGTACTTGTAGTAGTTACAATTCGAATTTCCCGCCCATTGATAGTATATTGAGTCTGTGAGGGACGACTTTCAATCACCATCTCCTTATCTGTAATGATGGGCTTAAGTGGTTTAAGTGGTTATGAAAAAAAAGCCGTTTCCCTTGACTTAATGTACAATTGGCATTTGAGTGGTTATGATAAAACACCATCGAAATAATAATATGTTTTAGTAAAGAGATACAAACCGGTAATAGTTAGTTAGTTAAACCTAAAAGTATAAGTAGAGCTGATTGAGTTAGTATTTAATATAAACCAAACAGTTACGGACAGTTTCGTAAACAAATAATCCTTTATAGGTTCCAACAGCCAACCCACCGAACCCGTCTACCGGCACCGCACCCAATCGGGATACTTTCCTTCCATCATCAACCTTGCGATAAACACCGACATAATGTTTATCATCTTCTTCTAAAGGAACTAAGAGATACCATCCGCCTTGGCGCAGCGACTTCACTCCCCCGATAGGGACGGATTTACCGCAATCTATAACTGATTGCGTTCTATCCAATACGAGGGTAACGTTGGGGTTGGAGTCGCGAACGTTATAGTGGCAGACGGATATCTTCCGTTTGTTGGGTTGGAATAGACCGGCGGTTAATATGTTGACGTTGTAGAGGTACCAACTGGTACCAATAAGTCTCCCGGGTTGATCGACACGGGAAATCCAACTAATCGAACAATCGTTTGGGTTCAATGTAATTATGTAATTATATTCAGTAATTACAATTACATGACGATCCCAATACTGTGACAACCCAGTTATAGACCCTAGAGGTCTACCGAGGTGTCTCTCGTTACCCAGACAACGATGTCGGACTTTCCCTCCAACCGCCTCTGTATCTATAAGAAACAGACAAACATCCGTCGCGGCGATCCAGAATGTATCGCTGCGACTCTCCAAGAATATAATCGGTTTTTTTGCCGCGTTGCAGTCGCTTTTGACCCCCACTGGTTCTCCACGTGGAGATAAAGAATCGTCGGCGTTGACGTTATAGAAACAGATCCTGTTGGTTACGGAGTCGGACCAAATGGGTACCACATCGGACCCAATCGGTACCACATTGGTACCACATTGGAACAAATCGGCACCACATCGGACCCAATCGGTACCAAATCGGACCAAATCGGTATCACATCGGACCTTATGGGTACCACATCGGACCCAATCGGTACCACATCGGACCCAATCGGTACCACATCGGACCAAATCGGAACCACATTGGACCAAATCGGAACCACATCGGATCAAATGGGTAACATATCGGACCATATGGGTACCACATTGGACTAAATGGGTACCACATCAGACCAAATCGGTACCACATCGGACCCAATCGGGTTCACATCGAACCTAATCGCTACCACATCAGACCCAGTCAGACCTAATCGGTACCGCACATGATCCAGAGATCCCAGACGACTCCACACAGTCCATTCCGATTGGTGGAAGAATATGTTGCATGATTGAATCCTCGGATCGCATATCGTGTTACTACAATGTCTCTTTCGATTGACAATTAGATGTTCGGTGATAAAACTCCATGGAATTCTTAAACCATACAGTCTATTGGGAATTCAATTGTCATCAAGCGTACAAAACACTCTTCTCCTCCTAGATGTTGGTATTTTTTTTGGTATTACATTATATCATTATGCCAAATTAATAAACATAAATAAATAAAACAAACTAAAGTAAAATAACACGTTACGCTTACAGTTACATGTATGTTGCATTAACCAAAATAATAAGAAAATCACTACCAATTCGGACCAAATTGGTGCCACATCGGAGCTGATTGCGACCAGTAGCTTTGGTCCGGGCTGGTACCTTTTGAGTCTGGCTTGGAACTTGGGGGGAACTGGACGCAATAAACATTCCTCCCTCTCCAGGGGAAATTCGACGCAAATAACAGATGATTAATATCAAAAATAATAATTGTGTTTAGTTTATTGTTTTGGTTAATATAACGTGCCACTGCAACCTGCTCCTTTCCCTAAATTGAGAATATAACATTGAGGCGGGATATTAATTCGCCACATGGGATTTGCGTCCAGTCCCCCCCCCCCCCCCCCCCCCCGTTTCAAATTATTTCAAACAATGCATTGATAACGTTTTCTCTTTCAAACTTCTTGCCTTCCCTTCCGCAGACTGGAGAACTGAAGATTGTCTCTAGTGCATGTGTTATATATCAGTCAGTCAGTATAGTATAGTATAGTATGAGTATAGTATAGTATAATTATACAAATACAATAACTGCCAAGCTCATTGTGTATACCTGCAGACGGGTACAGTACTGTATAAATAGGGGCAATAGTCTCTGCATTAGATATTCTAGTATCTAGTACCTACTGCAGTGCAGTACCGGTTACCAGCCTGACCTGTTGTCAGAAAGACTAACAATTACTGAATTACTGATACGAGTTTGGTCAGTTGGTGCTGGAACTTGTTATTTACATCCTAAATTGCTATTTTGTGGCCGATGTGGCTCCGATGTGGCCCCGATGTGGTCCGATGTGGCCCCGATGTGGTCCGATGTGGTCCGATTTGGTCCGATGTGGTACCGATTGGGTCCGATGTGGCTTTTAGACGGACCCCGATAGTCCATCACCGAGTTGTTTAGAAACTTTAGCGATACATTTGAAGCAAAACGAGTGAGAACACTTCAACACTCGCGGCTTCTCCAATAATCGTAGACAAATAGAACATTCAAACTCTCGTTCCAGTAATTGTTCTTGTTCCATTATCAGACGGTCAGATAGTACAATTACAGAATTAGGCCTACTACAGTACTACTGTACTGATCAGCTCACTGAATGTGGAATAACTGTTGTGTTTTACTGTACATCTACATCATACCTGCCAGCCTGCCTGCATACTGTGGGGTGGCCTTCTGCAGAACTTTAATACTGTATTATAATAACACAATTCCATGCAGATACTGTAATATCCACGAAGTAAGAAAAATGGTTATACATACGTAGGTATATAACCATCCACTGGTTAGTTATAACACAATTACACCCACATAATAGCCACGAAGCTGGCCTATGCTGCTATGTGAAGAATACCAGACTTTCTGCCGTGATATTTCACTTTGCAGTTACCCCCCATGTGAAGAATACCAGGTTTTCACCAAAAACACAGGTTACAGAAGGGTTGAATATAACCAAAACAATAAACGAATTAGTATATGTACAGGTTATAAGACAGAAATAAACGCTATAAAACACTTAAATGTCAAAGATAAATTATAAAAAATAAACAATCTTCACAAATAAAATTCCAATAAAAAGTCGATCGAAAACGGAAATCCTGGTATTCTTCACATATGGGCGCTATAAAACACTTAATAAAGATAAATTTAAAAAATTATAGAATCTTCACATATAAAATTACAATAAAAAGTCGACCGAAAACGGAAATCCTGGTATTCTTCACATATGGGCGCTATAAAACACTTAATAAAGATAAATTTAAAAAATTATAGAATCTTCACATATAAAATTACAATAAAAAGTCGACCGAAAACGGAAATCCTGGTATTCTTCACATATGGGCGCTATAAAACACTTAATAAAGATAAATTTAAAAACTTCTCATGGGCATTCTTCACATGGGCGACGAAGCCAATTTGCTTGGTTAATTACCTGCGTGGAATTGTGTTATTATACTGTTTGTATTAAAGTCTCTTTCTTAGCGAAAGTAGTTGATTCAATATCTATCTTTATTGATATCGGATATCGGATCGGATATTTTGTACTCGTAACTATTATTTCGTCCTCGGACGTGTTATAAGTCCTCGGCTTCGCCTCGGACGTTATAACAGTCCTTGGACGAAATAATAGTTACTCGTACAAAATATCCGTACAAAATAACAAATAACAGTTCAATAAATGTGTTGTCTCCCTGAGAAGGTTAACAATTCTAAAAGGGTTTTGTTTGGGGGAGAGTAAAGAAAATGGGGCATGGAATTTTGGGGGGATAATATATGTTCGCGCTTTCAGACCTTTGGCAGTTTAACCCTCCAAATTAGGATGTCTTCTAGATAATAAATCGCTTTAGCCTCTAACAAGTATTTGATTCACTACACTAGTTGAAACCAATATGTGCGCGATCAGTCACCCGTTGGATATACCCGGGAGATTGACTTCGACGGCTTAATCGTATTGCTATGTAAGCCTAATGTATTATTCGACTGACAGTATTATATAATCTCTGACAATATTATTCACCTTCGGGGAATATTAACAGTTCCTTTAGGACGTGGCGCTCTATCTATATAAACAGAGTTATGACTTAAACTACTCACAACGATATGGCTTAGTTACAATTCACATATATGGCGCATTCTTTAGGAAATGCTTCGTTATCAGTCTCACTCATACACAATGCTGCACAATACTGCACACTAATCTGCCGATCTTCACTGATTTTAGTCACATATAAAAGGAACACAGACCGACTCATGTAGGGTCTATCAAATAACATTAGATTCACTTCAAACCACTTTAACATAAGTCACAATCGTTATATGTAACCTTTCTCTCTTACCTTCGGTATATCAAGAATATTGGGTTTCGGGGTTATTTCTCGTTATTCCAAATATAATAATTCATCAACAAATATAATGAATAACCGACAGCAAAGCAGTAATGTTAAGTTAAGTTGCACAGTATGGGCCAGTTAACCAGTGATAACGGATATATGTCCTTATAATTAAGCCTACTAGTGTTAGGCTAAAGCAGAAAAGCACAAAATATTCCAAAGCCGCTCTCTCCTGGCTCAGGACAGAATGTAAACACTGCCCATAATGCATTGCGTGATTTCTAGGAAATTTCTGTACAAGAGCCATAAAAACGCTCTGATTGGTTGACTGAACTGAGAGACGCCGTAGAACAAAGAAAATCGACACGTATGAATATCAGCTGTTAACCGTCGTCATAGTAACTACTGTTCAAGAGTATCTATCCCCTTTTGCGTCACGGAATTGCCATAGAATCATCAACTATGCCTTCCACAGTACACATACGGAGGAAATAGCTCTTAGATCCTCTAAAAAACACCGATACAGCAATAATACGGTTTCCTACGCCTATTAAATCAACTACAGAGTATTTTAATGTAAAAATAAGAAAAATAACGGGGCAATTCAGCAAAGGCTTTTACACCGCTCCCAGAAAATGGGATTTTCAGTCTATAAAATATAAAAATCACAGTTTCTAAAACATAAAGATACTCTAAACAGTTAGTTTTCCTTGCGCGGACGGCGTTCACGCAGTTTCCCGAGGCCAGAAAGAGTCCTTTTCTCTTTGGGGCGAGCCACTTTACTAGAAAGGCTATAACTCCTGGGTAAAGGATGCAATACAATTGCATTAGAAGGTTTGGGTTTACGGTCGGTGTCTCGTCCATTTCGATATGCTTCTCCTCGAGCTGATTTTCCTCCGCTTGTCATGGGATAAGTTCGTCCAAAACTCTCGCAGAGAATAGGGTTTTCTAAGCTTGATATCTTCTTAGAGATTCGAGATTTCCCAATCGAACTGAGATAAGGCCAATTCGTTTATCGATTGGACTTACTGTTATAACTTACGTTTATCTGAACAAACGCAGGTTTCTTTTATGATCTTTATAGAATAGCGTCTAACTCGTTTCGTACAACGCTCTCCTCCACCTTGATGAAGGGTTGTATCGCGTTAAACGGGAACGACCATACGGTTGGATAGTGATATTAGGTGTCCGCGTCACAATCCGGCTAGGTAAGATGGGCGGCTAGCTAGAAATCACTGTCGGAGTGTTACCGATTAATTGTTAGGGTAGCACTAGATCTTTGAACAGTGAATACAGTCCGCGAGGATCCGCGACACCACCAGGATCGCAGGTCTGAGGTCCAACTAAGGAATGAGGAGGTTTGACCGAGTATTCCGGGACTCTGATCGTAGGTTTACTCCAGGATCGTTCGAGCCGAGTGAGCATAGGTGATACGTCAAACAAGTTTCGCTCGAAACTCCAGTAAATATAACGAGCACAACTGTGTTTAACACAACGTTTCCGTGGATGTTTATGTCTTTCCGTTTATTGGCTGGGTCTAGGGCATTTATCGTAATAATACCAAAGACGCACGTCTTGAAGGGGAAACGCGGGTGATATTTATTTGTTGTTACAATGTTACAATTGTTACAATAGATATGCGTTGGTTGGCCAGCTGGCTTCACTCATACATGAGTGGTTTCTCTCAATCTGTTAAATCTGGAAAAAACATATCTTCCTCTATTTCACTGAAAGTTGGTTTTCCCCAAGGGGGTCCTCTCAGTGGACCTTTGTTTACCAAAGACACTGATGAAATTCGAGCTGACGATGGATCCCTAGCAAAATATTCTGAAGACGCAAGAAATCTACAGGTGATAAGGCATTCCGCAGAAAATGATAAATATAAGTCTAACATCCAGCGAATTGTTGAGCTATCACATGGAAAAAACTTAAAGATAAACACAAAGAAATCTGAAGAACTATGTTTCATTCCAATGAACTTTAAAGAACAGAAAGTTCTAGATATCGCAGAAGAAATAATCTACATAGATGGTAACGAGGTTCCGCGTCCGTCCGAAGTGAAACATCTTGGAATATGAATTGCAAATAATCTATCATGGAAAACTCATATATTTAAACTTATAAAAAGGGTAAATTACATAGTTCGCCAATTCAGTTTTTCATCCGGTCTGCAAATAAAGATACAAAAATATTTCTCTTTGAAACTTACATTGTACCACAATATATGTACGGTACTTTGCGGTTGCGTGGGTCCCCCTCATTCCAAAGAATCTCAAAAAGAAGTTAAAGAGGCCACTGTCGCTGTTTGCCAAACACTCTAAAATTGAAAAACAAGTTTACATGAACATTATAAACGATGCGTTTTCCAAACAGTTCACCAACATGGTAAAGAAGATTGTGGACGCACCGAGTCATCCTCTACACGCTTTCATTATTGGTTGCCGATCAAACTCCACCGCAACTCGCAATAATTACAGAATGCCTGATACACGGACCAAGATGTTTCAAAACTCTTTCGCTCCAAGTGCTATTGAAATATATATAATATGCGCCCCACTCGGGGCAAAGGGAAACGAATAATTAATTAATTATTTTTTTTTTTTTTGATATTAACACCCCGAGCGGGGTAACAGGTTATGTTTTATTTAATTAACTATTAGTATTATACAGTGTACTTTAAAATACGAAATTAAAATAATTTAAAATATAATAGGTAAAAATAATACTAAAAGGGAATAATCCGAAGACAGAACTAGAGGCTTCCTAGAAGGGATAGGTGAGGGCAACTCGCACATCTAATAGCATGGAGCCGGTTGGAAGCAGGACCCCCGCAGTAGATACAGGTGCAGGCATCCCCAAGTTCGTGAAAGGGGGTTTTATTTCGGCATATTTTCCAATGGAAACCATGGACAGTTACTCGAGTTATGAGGTGTCGATTCTTTTGGCCGGGAGAGCGCCACTGTGATGTTGTAAATGCAGGGCCTTCGGAATAATTTTCTGCAACAAATAAGCTTTCTTTTGTCTGGCGATGTAGTCGATATTGTTCTAGAACAGTAGGTTCAAACATTGAAGGATAACGCAGTGACAAATCTTCTATGTATGTGTTCGTTGGAATCATTTTCAGGGCCACGGTGGAAGATGCATTTTTTGGCAAACCAAGAAGACGTTTCACATAAGTTGATTTGATGATATCAATTTGTTTAAGGTTCGCGAGAGTAAAGAATTTGGCGATCTCTGTGAAGGCATAATTAACCATAGGGTCTATTTTCATTTGGAAGATAGTTAGACCAGTGTTAATAGAAACATGGTGAAGATCTTTTAGGCATCCTATTGCTGAGAAAGCTTTCCTTTTCTTCTGGTTTATGTGTCGTGAGAATGATAACGATGGTTGTAGGGTGACCCCTAGGTACTCGTATTCGTTGCATAACGGTACTTGGACGCCGTTGTAGTAGAATATATCTGCCCTGGATGTTCGACCGCCTTTCCTAAATTTAATTATTTTAGTTTTCCCCATATTTAATTCCATCGAGTTTTTAATGGACCATTTGTAGAGTTCGTTTAGTGCGTTTTGGATATCACTGTTCTTTAGCGAGTATATAACCAGGTCGTCAGCAAAAAATATGAATCTTATGGTAGAAGCAATTTGTTGAAGAACTTGTGCCAGGTCCGCAATAAACATCAGGAAGCAAGTAGGTGACAAAGAATCCCCTTGCAAAATACCCCGAAGTTGAACAATTACATTAGAAAATTTGACACCGTCAAAGACTTTCACAGAGTTTTTCAAGAGGGCCTTTATTAGATTGAGTGTTTTTCCTTTGATGCCAAAGTTTTTGTAGATTTTATACACTAGAATAGTTCTGTTTACCATATCAAAGGCTTTTCTGAAGTCTATAAATAGGACAAATATTGTTCTCTGTGAGTTGTGTGACCTCGGGGCTTTGATTGTTGCAGATATATCCGATAGTAGAAGCTTTATAGCGTGTATGGTCGACCTTCCCTGTCGGAACCCGAACTGCATAGCTGGGAGTAGACCTTCTATATGTGCGATAACTCGTCTGTTGATAACCTTTGTGAGGATTTTAAGAAAAACACTAATGAGAGCTATTCCTCGATAGTTGTCCGGGACTGATTTGCTTCCCTTTCCTTTATATAGTAGTTTAATTATACTAATTGCCCAACTTATTGGAATTTTTCCGACGTTCAAACATGCGTTGAAGAGGATCACTAGTATGTGGAGAATTAGTGGAAGTGATGCTTTCACGTGCTCGTAATATATTCTATCGGGCCCGCATGCCTTGTGGTTCGAAGTGCAGTTAACAGCTTCGGAGATTTCCGCCTCAGTAATTGGTTTATTGTACCAGGCATCATCCTCTTTCTCGGCGTCAGTTACTTCCGGGGTTTCATCAATTCCTTCGGGGTTTGATTCCGTACCAATCAACTTCCTAAAGTGCTCCTCAAGCGTAAGACTGTCTATCGTGGCTGGGGAGTTATGGCTCTCTCCCTTGAGCAGTATCCACGGCGTGATTTCGGATTGTGCGAGTTTTTCTAATAGCTTGCTTTCTTCGTACTGAACCTTCTTACGTCGCAAGAGATCTTTATATTTCCTCCTGGCGATAAAGTAATTTTTTCGATCTGCTTCTGACCTGTTCGTTTGGTTTAGTTTGTTCAGTATTTGTTCTTTTGCACAGCGACATTCGATGTCGAACCACGCTTTTCCATGGCGGTCAGTTAACTTTGGTTTGCAAGCAGCTCTTTCAAACAGTTTGGTTAGTTCATCTGTCGCCTCATCGATAGATACTTCCTCTAGAAGAGATTGTATCTCGGACTCGTCGATCAGTTGTTCTAGTAAACCTAGGTTTACTTTCCTGCTTAGTGGGTTCTCCGGTTTCTGGGGTTGAATAAGAGAGCAGTCCACAAAATCAATTTCTGTAGAAACACGTAGGTGTTTTCGCAGTGGATTCGCTGTGGTGGAGACATCTGAAACATTAATTCCTGAGTTTTGTGGGCATCTCATCAACAGCAGATCTATTGTGCTCCGTCCCTGAGGCGATATGTAAGTATGTTGCTCTGGTTTGTTAAGGAGGGCAAAGCCCAGCGTCTTAAGTCCTTCTGTTAAGTCTTTCCCCCGAGTTCCTGAGTCTAAACGGCAGTTGAAATCTCCTCCGATAATAATTGTAGAATTTGGATCAGTATAGCTTAGCGCCTCGTTTATGGTGAGTAGATTCTCCTCCACAGGGGTGTCGGGTTTGGAATAGAATAGGAGTACGATAGCAGGGGTTGTTTTAAGTACCATGTACGTAGATGTCGATTTAATAAGTGATGGTGACAAATCAGGTTTGGATAATATCATTAGACCACCAACTGGGCGGCCACGCGCTGGCTTTGTGGCCGGTTGGATAAAGGCATAGTGGCTCTCTATGGATACCAGATTCTGGTTCCAACATAGAGTTTCAGTTAGTAGAATGAGATCAGATTTTTCAATTATTTCCTCTGCCGGTATATGATTTTGAATGTATTCATATCCTTCAATGTTCCACAGTGAATGTTTCACTTTTGTAGATAGTCAATCGGAAGTTGTGTGTGTTGTACCGGTACCATTATTATAATGCTCTGATCCGGAAGGTGGTCGCTGTCGTGGTCGGAGTCCAAATTCTGCTCGCTCCGCGCTGGAAAATATGTAGTTTTTAACTGATATGCCTTCTTCCCACAAATCAGGGTTCATGATATTCTCTCGGTCAGACTGGTCACACAAAATGTGAAATGCACGGTGCCATGATTCTGGGTGGGTTGGTAGACCGCGAATCTTTACGAACGGGATTTCTTCGCTTTCGAGGAAAGTGCCGATTGATTGTTCCGTTTCATCGAGTGCCACGCTGCCCACGAAGATATGGGCTTGGCGGGGGATTGCAGTTGGCGGTGCACGGTTTGTTGTGGCAGCTCTAATTGGGCTGCCTACTCTGGTTCCGTGGACGCGGGACGGTTGACGTGTGAATCTGTTCGAGGTTGGTTCAGTTCCTTCAGCAATGTTTGCCGGGGGATTTAAAGTTATGTTTCTGTTACTCATGTGCGGGGTGCGAGTTTGGTGGGATCCTGTGGTTGTTTGGCCACTGGGGCCGATATGTCTAGCGCTACCACCGAGAGTGGGAGGGGGATTTCGCAAAAGACGCCTATTTAAAATTTGTTTAAAACGCTTTGGGGGGGTGGGGGGTTCCGTGTCATCAGAAAATGACACTATATTACGGGTCATGGTGTACTGGTTGATTATCCCAAGTTTCAATCAGAATTTCAGGCAGTTGCTAGGGAAAGGTCACCTTGTTGCTAAGGAAACGTGTATCAGAACCGATGTCACTACTAACCATCTTCTATTCCTAGACAGGTTGATTATCCCAGGTTTCAATCATACATTAATTTACAGCGGTTGCTAGGGAAAAATGTACACGACTTCTATTTTTAAACCAACCCACTTATATAATCGTAATTTTTCTATATGGCGAGTTTCAATAACAGATACGACCAAAAGTATTCGGTTGCTATGAAAAAGTCACCCTGTTGCTAGGGAAGTAGTCAATTCTAAAGGTACACAGGCTCAGATTAATCTACATATTTTTTTACATATATATATAAAATAGTCACATTTTTCATGCTTTTGTCAGGCAATTAACGATTTTGCTATATTTTAGCTAATACACAATTATTGCAAATCGAAAGAAAAATTACGGAAAACGGGTTGTGGACCACGGACTTTTGGGATTGCTTGAAAAACAGATGGAAAAACAGATGTTCGACTCTTCATTGTGCAGAGGCGGAATATGAGGACACTGCGACCGACTATGGAAGCAAATGAGAAAGATGTAAACGATGGTAACGAGTGATAAATGGGCCACTTACTGTGGCAAAATGGTAGGAATTACAAGCAAAAGAAAAAAAGCATATTTTCGCAAAAGTGCAAACCATTCGAAGTGAAGCACATAATGGTTTGTTGACAACATAACTGGAGTCAGCACATAATGGTTTATTGACAACATAACTGGAGTCTAGGATCGGCATGGAGTCAGCACACTACAGAGGGTCTTTGGAGTCATTCAAAACAACAAATTATGAGGAAGGCTAAAAGGGACAACCAAGTTTCGGTGGATTCAACTCCCCAAAAACTCGTCATTCAACGCCCTAATTGAACTGATAATTAGTAATCCTATTAATTATACTGTGATATTAGATAATGGATATGTCCATGCTTTACTTTAACATAAAGAAACAAAAACAATTCATTGGCTATTAATATAACAGCCTTTTGAATCTTCTCTGCAGGTTAAATTTTTTTCGAAAAAAAAGGCAAGAAATGTTCTAAAACATTAAAAAAAAAACAAAAAGAAGCAAGTTTAAAAAAATTTCATTTTTTCAATTAAATGTTCTAGAACAAAAAATATTTATTTCATAACAATAATTTGTTTTAAAAATGAATATAAATTATGTTCTAGAACATTAAAAAAATGTTCTAAAAAATTTTTATTTAATAAAAAAATAATAGCAAAAACTAGCTAGTATAAAAAATATCTGGTCTATGGATGGGTACCCAAGCTGTAATAATGCGGTTTACTATGCGGTAATCTAAACCCACAAGTTAAAAGCTGGTGAATTCCGGCTGCATGGCCTAATTGTTTAGGGCGCATTGGCTGGAATTTAGTCTTAAAATGTCAGTGTTACCTATACTAATTTTTGTCATTCCCAGAAGAGGAAATCTTACCCGACTCGGCCAGACATTTATAAACTGTATAATGATACCGAATTTCACGTTCGATTTCGGTTTTGCAAGGACTATTTTCGGAATATTTGAACCATATTGAATGGGAGAATCTTTTAGGCTCGTTAAGCCAAGGAATGCCTGGTCACCACCATGGGTGATCTTCCACAGTAAACCCTTCTACTCTGTTTCCCAAGTTGCCTTGGTTCCCATTTATCGACCACTGAAAGATGAAAGCCGGGGTTGGGCTAGGCTGCAGCACTGTGCCCAAATAGTGCTGCCCCATCCAGGGATCGAACCAGGGCTACCTAATTAGAAGCCCAGGAATGTTACCACTAGACCAAGCTGCCACTTTGATTGAATTTGAACCATATTATTATGTATAATATATTATGTATATGGTTGATTATCCTCAAAAGTGGCCAATGGGGGTGTTCGAGATTTCTACTCAAATTATTATTATTATTTTCATACCATGTTTATATAGTAAGAAACATGTACAACAGAGTAAATACTAGCACAAAGAATTAACAAATACAATTAGGCCTACGTATAATAAGCAATAATATACACAGAAATTCGTAATAGAAAATGCGAAAAAATTCGTATAACTAGTCCCCACACACTGAATTTATAATTAGATCGATCTCATCACGGTTAAAACCCAAAATATCGATTTCATTATTGCGGTAATTAAGTAGTTCTTTAATTAATTGAATAGCGCCCGGATCCCCGTTTTTATACCACTTTCTTGATGCTACCTGCTTGGACATGAGCTTCAGTTCAACTCTTGACAAAAGTTTCCAATGCGGCGGAAGTTAACCCCACTGACTGTTCTACAATCCGGCAGAGAGACATTCGCGAGAAATCTGACACATAATTTATTGCTGTTGAGGAGAGACTGTGCAAAAGAAACAAACCGGCTGCAAATCATTGACATCGGATGCGGAAAAGTACACAAACCCTCCACAATATAACAATGAGTTTTGTAGGGAAGGTTGTAGACCGTACGGACATTAATATTCCACGCGCGACCCACACGCTGCGCTCCATCCGACCAGATATCCCACAAACTGCTACCATACAAACACATCGCATATGTTCTTTGTATTTCAAACAAACACGATGGGTATGAGAATGAAAATTCCTGGTGTAAACTCCGTAATTTGCCTATAATTTGTCCTCTCTTACGAGTCATGTCTTGATCAAAGCTGCAGTTATAATCAACAACATTGCCAAGGTGCATCGCCTTCTTAACCCACGGAAGCTTAACTCCATCAAGTTTAACGTTATTACTAGGCGCAGACCAACGTTTTACAAACTGGATACACTTTGATTTGCTTTTTGCTGGGTAACTATCGCGGCTGAATTTTAATTTGTATTTCAAAGAGAATTCCTCACAAATCGAGATCATAAATTGTAGACCAACTATTGTAGGACATAATAACAATAAGTCATCGGCATATGCCAATACAACGAAATACACTGAACTGATACTGCAACCAACCTTGGACTTACGAAGAGCCACAATCAGTTTGTCTACAATGATACAAAAAAGAACCGGCGAGGCTACCGAACCCTGCCTGACGCCATTCGAAACCAAAAAATTATCCGATAAATTGTTACCCCATTTAACACAACATGACTGTTCCTTGTACATCCACAGAAGCACCCTTACAAACAAAACCGAAAAACCTTTCTTTAGTAACTCCATAAATAATGTTACCCAATCCACCATATCGAACCAATGCCAATACCAATGGAACAAGAGAACAAGTTAGAAGGTACTTAGGGACAAACCCATGAATGAGAAAGCTATTGAACATTGTCGCAATGTGTGAGTGTAGTAATTCTCCTCCATTAATCAGACAATCGGAATTAAAATCAAAAAGAACATCAGATTTCGAATGTTTCAGTTTGAGTATAGCTGCTCTGACAAGTTCTGGAGTGATTTTATCCGAATCATGAACTGAGTAGCTGCTCAATTTAACAATAATTTCTGGTCTAGCGCTTTACTATCTGTACCATATTCCTGGTTGAATAGCCTCGAGTAAATCGATGCAAAATTACCTGCAATCCCCTTACCATCTGCAATTCCATCAATGGTAAGTCTACAAGACCAATCTCATTGAAAAATGATTGTACTGTACGAACATGTGCCGTGGATCGCACAAAATCGGTATTCAGATCTCCCGCTAGCAATGTAAGGGGCGAACCGGAAAATTTTGCCATTCCAACATAATATTATAGTTATACATCATTTTATACATAATTACGTACAAAGAGTTTTGTAAACACTTTGAATGGTTCTCGAGTTATGATTGTTCAAAGTTAGAAAAGTCGGAAATTTAGTGTCCTGAAGTCGACTCTGACTAGAGGTTACAAGATTTTACAAGAAATTATGTCCCTGCTGTAATACATACATGCTCACCACCCCCCCCCCCCACACACCTGATAATAATAATAATGTAAACCTATTTGAAATCTCCAGTCTTTATTATGTATACACGTAAAATTTCATATTCGCTGCAGGCTGTAGGTTGAACAAACAAAGCCAAAAATGTAAAGCATAAACGTCCACCACTGTAGTGATTTTAGATTCTCTATTAAAGTTTACATATGTGTCAGTCAAATGCTTTTGTGGAAATAAGGGTCTATGATATAACGCTAATGATATAACGTGAAACAGAGTTTATTCCATTTAATTTATTGCGAGGCCTTTCGGGACTAATCCCCTCAGGCATAATTAATAAAATCATCATAAAAATAAAATCAAATAATTTCAATACACAAGATACACGTTCGTGGGGCCTTCGCGCAGCACGAAGTGAGCAAAGCTTTTAGCATATGGGCACAATTAACGAGTTGTGTTAGCGCATTTGATAAAATATGTTCTTTCACTCTCAATTTTTATATATTGTGACTTCTTCCTGTTACTTAATAAACCATGCAAAATGAAGCAAAATGTCCGGTCTGATACACTGAGCGGGGTGGCGCTAGTGTACCTTCAACAAAGGGCCGCTCACTGTATCTGTTTATTCTACCCATTTTTCCCTTCATGCCTTGATTTGCTCTATATTTTATTTAGTTCGATACGGTATTTGATTATCTATTGTAACTGTGATATGATTCTGGGAGGGTGTGATAACACAGTATAACAAGCAAATGTCTGACTAATTAATGCTGTAAGAACTCAAGTCTGGTGATTGTGTTTCCCTTTAGAGGAAAGGTATTGTGACAAGTCTTTTGTCTATTATATTGATATCACTACAGTATTCAATTTGTGACAACTCTCAATCGTGATGTAATTAATAATAAGAGTTTTGCTTATAATAATGGTCTGAAATGTGGCCATATATTAATTATTCAGTAAGTCAGAGGTATGACAACACACAATGAAAAGTCCAGTAGTATACCGCTTACCGGACCCTAGTAACGATGTATCTTACCGTAAGATCCAGTAGTGTATACGGGCTCGTACAGTATCTGGCAACAAATCCCAGTCCAGGGTGTCTAAATAAACAGATACAAATACGTGAACAACTACTGGCGAGGAACAGAGCCTCGTGTCTATTCTAATACGTGGGCGAGTCAAATGCCCGGCGAACTAGACAAAACAGGATACCCGTCCTCTAACCGGTGAGGCAGATGTACAGTCTACGGTGACAGACCAAACTCACGAGGAAACAATCCCCGCGCAGCGAATCCTAACTATCGCTAACGGACCTAAATACCGTAAACTTGCCGTGGTGTGATTTATATGGTTTATATACGAGCTAGTGGATTAACAGACTAGCGAATCAATACTGACCGTACTAATCAGTCAAAAGGGGGTAGTACCTAAAGTAACGATACTGCTGCTCAGGCAAAACAACAGTCTAAACGGGTCGTGCCTAAGTAATAATACTGTCGCTCAAATATAACAGTCTAATAAGTAAATACTCCTCTTTGCTATAAACTAAATATCAGATCCTAAATTTACAAACTACGAATGGTAAAACTGCAGAATAGATCCTGTCTGAAAGTAACCTAAAGTAAACTATAACTAGTAGAGCTCTAAGGGTACATATGTTTTAGGGCGCGTGTGTGTGTGTGTATTACAAATAAAACAATTTTGGTGTACTCCATTGTACTAGGTTTTAGTGAATTTTGACCGAAACAATACTGGGCGCTAGCTACTAAAATAAGCTAGTCGCGCTCTGTAGGGCTTAATACTTACAAATGACATCAAAGCTCTCTCCTTTCTATCCACAACTCAACCGGGCAATTACGGTGTTAGTAACTACTCCCGTGATCGGCATAAATCACAGATTCTGGTTGTAAGATAAGAAATAGGTGTTAATTGCTACCGTACGTTAGCTGATCTGGTATACAATTTGATTCTAGAATTTTGTTGCCGCGGTGGTTAGCAGCAATACCTATCAGTACGTGGCAAGGCGCGGTAGGATATTAATAAAACCTCCCTAGGCCAAGCGTGTGCCGCTAGCAGAAATACTCCTTGCCTGATCAAGTAACGCGGGCTCAGGCAGGGGGGGGGGGGGGGGGGGTACTAATGTATGAGCTACAAAGTGAACCGGTACCGAACTGTCAGTACTGCACGTCACTAAATTATGGAACGTATGCTGCCTGTACCTAAAGTGTACTTACGTACTGACGAATAGCAATAGTTCACACCTGTAGGGAAGACAGGTTAATCCGGGGACTTGTAGTACTGGTTCTGCCTGAATCTAAATTACTTGATCGTAAATTTTGCGGCGTCCCAGGATGGCGTCACGCTTACCCTGATCTATAGGTCTTACGGCGGGCAAGGGCATCAAACAAAGTCTTACCTTCCTCTGAATCGGGCGCTGCATAGCAAAGGTGGAGTATTTCAAAGGGGGCGAAGGGGGCGCGCGGGCTAATCTAATGTGGGCGCTAGGGTGTTGTGGACATCTTTCCCTGCGTTTCTGACGGCCTAACGGTTTAGGCAGCCATCTCCCAAATGCTTGACTGTCCCAATGGTGGACACGTCAAAATATACATGTTCAAAGTTTACAGTATATTTGCGTAATTTACAAAGAGTTATCAAACAAATTAACGTAAAGCTTAATTAACTAATATTAATACTAAAGTGTGTTAGAAGTATAAGATACAAGTTATAAGTGATAACCGAAGGCAAACCAGCCCTTATATAGCAAATCTGGGACATAGAATCCGCTAGAACCTTCCAGAGCATTCCATGGCCTCACATTGGAGCAATAAGATGTTCTATGCCCTATGATTGGCCCAACTCATCGTTCCACATGTTGTACGCACTTCATTGGCTTATCAAATCAATCAGAGCGAAAATAAATAGCCCAAAATGCAAACTTCCCGACCAGGATTCGAACTCGTAACCTATCTGTAATGTAACCAACGCCTTAACCATCTGACCACTGCGCCAATAGAGTCACCTATGGATTAATGTGTACCAATATGAATAGGCATATTATTACATTACTGTAATTTAATTAAAATACGTCGGATTTTTGAAAGTTTTTTACGTTACGCTACAAATGCTACTTAATAGTGAAATAATCCATCAACGCTCCATGAAAACAGTAAGTAAGACTGTTTTCACGAATCGAAATACAAATTATTAACTAAATATCTCTTAGGTCTAATAGTGGGGCCTAAAATACAAAATAATCACTATTTATCTATTGCTTACTTAATATTGCAGGTACGGCGTAAATACAATCTATCATACATACAAAATACAAATTTACCAATCAACTTTAGTGCATAAAATACAAAAAAGGAAGGGCTTTCGGTTATCAAAATAAACAAATTAAACAAATTAGAACAAATAATTTCAAACCTTTCGATAATCTTTTATTTATTACAAATATACATAATAAACTTTCCAAATTAAATCAGTTCAATATAAACAAATGTGCTAATAATTTTCAAATAAGTCTTAAAGTGTCCACCTGATGATCTTAAAAGTCTGGATATCTTCTCCTGAGCACTGATTGCTAACGGTAGGCTCGCAAGCCTTCCTTCTCTACCTCGCTCCTCCAAACCCAACATCCAAATATACAAATATCCAAATATATAAGCATCCAAATACACAAATATCCAAATATATAAGCATCCAAATATACAAATATCCAACGGTAGGCTCGCAAGCCTTTCTTCCTTCACCTCGCTCTCCTAATCATTTGTCGAACGGGCTCGTCCCCGCCCTCTAAGACGATTGGGTGGTGGTCAAGATCAAACTGGGCTCGGACTTCGGTGTCGAGCTGTCGGTGGTTCTAAAACGCTAGGAAAGGGAACAACGGCAGTCTCGCATATCTGTCGGGCGCTCAATCCTCTAAATCCTCGTCCGATTCCAATCATTCGTTTTGTAGTGTCGGACTGAATCTCTACAACGCTAGAAGGGAGTCTAAGGGGTGGGACCGTTCCGTCCGCTGACACCTCGCTCTCCAACGTTGTCTGAATTCTCATAGGATCTGGTAAAGCATATCCTGTCCCTCCTCGTGGTTCTCTGGGAAGGGAAACCGTGCCCCGAGTCATCCGGATTTGTGACTTCGATGTCGTCCTCTCGGCGACATTTGCTACCTTCTTTATCTCCTGTCCGGCCTTCTGGGCTCTAAGTATACGAAGTTGTGGATCTTCCTGTTGGTGACGTGTCCTTTCGGCTAACGGCGTGGCCCTGAAGCCAGTCTCATGCAAAATGTCTCCCTCATCTAGGATACACGAGGTTACGCGTTTGTGATAAAATGCGCTCCGGTATGCCCAAGCTATCGAATGCCAGGCTCCTCGATTCCGCTGTTCGACTCGCAATTTGTCAAACTCTCCGGCGGTAATCTTGTTCACCACAGTCTGAAAGTTCCATGTGTTCTTATTGTTGTGGTGTATCTGTAGAAAGTAGTCCTTAACGACTTTAAACCCACTATCCAACAGCAATATATCTAGCACCTCCAAAAGTTCATCGTATTGAGGCATAGCTGACACGTATCCTTCCTTCACATGATGAGAGGGTTTACGGCCCAAAATCCCAAATGCACTCTCATGGGGAAATGGCGTCGCTGCATCGACACATGTTCGTCTGCTAGATTCTCCCAATGGTCGAATAGCTGTCTAACGATTTTAACTGACATATTCTCATAGGGAACGTCCCTAAGTTGGCACTCTGATGCCCTATGACCTTTAATATTGCAATACGTGCACTGAGCCACGAAACGCCAACAAGTGTAGAAAGTGTGTGAACGTTGATCCCCACACCAGTTGCACACTAAATCTGGTAGAGATATATGTTTCGCTCCACATTTCTTTGCGTGATGGCCAGTAGCCCCACATCTGCCACAAATGGTATTGGCAGGATAAACAAACTCGCTCATAGATGAGATCTCTGATGGGGCGAGCGCTACCATCCAAGTGATAATTCTCATCATCCGGGTCAGTCGGTATGTTCGTCTCCATAGGTTGTACACAAACCATGGCGTCGCTTTTCTCTAATTCGCGTATCTCGGTTCGTGTTTTCCTCAGAAGGTTCTCCTCTATTTCTATGAGTTGCCGCAATGGCTCATCTATCCTCTATTTCTATGAGTTGCTGCAATGGCTCGTCTATCAGACTCGGTCGGATCCTCATCGTCATGATTGGCGGTAGGCTCATGAGCCTTCCAGGATCCTTCCGGGCCTTTGAACTCCGCGTGGCGTTCCCCGTCGTAGGGTACTAACGTCAATATCGACGGTCTGTCGACTAGGCTTCCCGCGTGAGTGAGATAAACGTCCCTAAAAATGCTAAGTCCCGCTCGCGTGAAAACTTCGCAGTATGCAACGGTGTTATAAAAGGGTTGGAGAAATCGGCGGAATACATCAGTATGCGTTCTTCCTCCATCGTAAATGGTATGTCCTTCACCGAGACATAACGGATGTCGCTTTAAAGTCCTAGACACTACATCGGTGATGAAGCATACGTTCACCGAAGATTCGATTGCCAAATAGTATTGCAAGATTATTCGTGGAGGTAAGGTAATCGCCCAGTACATGCAACCTCGCCACTTCAACTGTGACTCGAACTCGTTTACACCAGGGGCATCTCCCTCACTGTATACGTCTGTGTATTTGCTCCTCTTACTCTCTTTATAGTCCCAACTGAACATTAGATATGGGGTATAACCCGTTCCAGTTTTTAGCGTGTTATACTCCCTGAAATATCCTTGCTCGATATCCCAAAGCAAAAATGGTCTAGTATCCACATATGGCGTAGGCAATCGATCCTCCTCCTCGGGCATTCCTGCCAAAATCCTGCGAAATCGCTAATAAGGTCATCCCATACACCGGATCCAATCTTGACGATACTTTTATCAAGTACAACGTCTCACATAGCCTTTGGCAACATCCTAGCTTCTATGCTACAAGCCAGGTCCATGGATTTAACTATCCGTTTTATCATCGCGTGTCTTTGCGTCGTTCCCTCCAGCATAGGCATCTTTCTGTCGCTCTTCTGTCAGCTGAAGACATGTAACACTCCATCGAGTGCCCGAATTTGTATGGTCTTTGAAGTGAGGCTCTGCTGATGGCTTCCTTCTTCATTATGATAAAACATATAACCATTCTCCTGCAGAGATCGGCTCGTCGCGTCCCAATCGTCGAGTAAATTGTCGGTAGGGTTCCAAATTCTCCCTATGGACTTTTTGTCGTCGAAACTAATAGTTTCCCCCTTCCAATTGGTCGCAATGACGGTGTCGGTTTCGAACGTGCCGACTCTGATCCATAATCAAATCATTTTCGCCAGATATCCTCGCAAGATACAAGGTGCGATATCCGTCCCCGCGCGATCCACGACGACTTCACGACGATCCATGACTTTGGTGGTATGAACATCGTGCTAATATCGGCTCGGGGTTCTCCGAGTTCAAGCGCATAGGAATCGCGTTGTCTTGCTCACGCATACATCCTCCACATTTGTAAAACAGTTTTTAAATGGAGAACGCGTCCATGGTCCCTGGCTGCAGGCAAGGGTTCACTCGCCGTCAAATATTGCAGCGTATGATATAATCGGCGTATCTCCGTGTCTGGATCCTCGCAAATGTCACTGGCGTCGCATAACGCATCGTAGGGATACAATGCATTGAACTCAGCGCGTAGCTCCTCCGCTCTTTTGTTATAAGCGTCCAATCGCTGTCGCGTAACATTCGGGTCTGCCTTGGATTTAGTGAGCTTGGCTGTACTTCTAGCCATACTCTCCACTCCAAACACGTTAAAGTTTTTGGCTCCATAACGATTAAACGGTGCCTGGTGCTCCTGCTCCTGCGTAAATCCCTGACGTAACTCCTTGTAAATCTTTTCCGTCATCATGTACGCATATATATGGTTACATATCGTTACGTTTCTACTAGATGAAGCACAAAATAGAGGTTAGATGTGAGGAGACTTAGAGTTTTGTCGGCTTTTGGCTCAACTTTGCTCTAAAACCCCTACCCATTTGCCTAATGACTTTGGGTTTCGCGTGATTTCGCACTGGCTCCTAATCCAAAAAAATGTGCCGATAAAAAATGAATTCCGGGTAAACTAGCCGCGAGTCTAAAATACTCACCTTTTAATTTCCCAAACTACGTTCCCAAAGAAAATAGTGCAGTCGAGAATTAATTTGGTCTAAAATAATAGTAGACACGACTACGTAGAACAATTTTCTTTTCCAAAAAATTTATCTGTAGGCTCGCAAGCCTTCCATCCGCTCTTGTCCTCCCCAATTTTAATTTTTATCTAGCTGTATCCTAGAATTCGCATTCACTGGAGAATCGTTTTTCTTAAATTTAAATCCAATTAAATGGATTTGTCTAATAATTTTTGAAAAATTGTCTCACTTGTGGGTTCCAAGTGGAATTCCATCCTACTGTACACACAATCCCGCTCCTATGTGATACATAAGGGTACTACCCTCCATGTTCACATATAAAGACAATGGAATTTCACCGCTGCCTTTATATACAGCAAAGAGGAATACAAATGCACATACAGTAATACAAAATACGAAATTACTAAAATACGGTAAGGCTATGTGGAGACTATCAAGGGTCCCACATCTCTATTTACTAAGATTGGGTGGAGATTTGTAGTCTCCTGTCTCGTTTCTTGTCTCGTGCCACTGGGTAATCATCAGCTATGAGGATTCATAATCGAGGTATTCCAGGAATTCCTTCATGCCTAAAGCTGGTTTACCACGAAGTTTAGCGTTTAGCACATTGCGGTCCCATCGTGTAGATATAATACCCTTAGGTAGGGCTGCAGAAATCATCAAATACAACGGGAGTATCATAATATTCGTGTTTATCCAACCAATCTAGTTGTCTACAGATTTCCTTAATCTCATCAACAAATTCAATCATTTCCGTAGTTATCACACGTTTAGGATTGACCAACTTCTGATACAGATATTGGGCTATTGAAGCTTCATCTCCGTACCTGACGTGTAATAGTTTCCATAATTCTTCCAATCCCTGTGGGTGTCTGATATATCTTTGCGCTAATTTATTCGGATAACCTTCCAAACAATCTATTAAGAAGCGCAGTTTCTCACTATTAGGTAGCAGTGAACTAAATATACTGTCTTTTACATACATACTCTCTCTGAATGGAAGCCATTTTAACTCATTTCCATCAAATTTAATAATTTCACCTACTTTAACTGCTTGACGCGCTTCAGTACGCGCTAATTGGCGGGTGAAACTATCCTGGGCTATATAGTACTATTAAACATAGTATTAAATGTAGAGTTATCACAGAGGTCTACATTAGTCTGGGGGGGGGGGGGGCTATAAGGATTGTTGATATTTTGTGTGTCATTTTGTATCCCTGTGCTATACTCAGGGTCGGAGGTCGCAGTCACTCGTGGTCGGTTAGATTGTGATTCGAGGCCAGTAGTGGGTTGGTTAGTTCTGGTGACAGGGGGTGTTTCTTACAAACGTAAGAAATGTATAAATTCTAAAGTCTAAAATAGATAAAATCGGAAACACTTCTATTGAGATACCACTGATATATCAAATGGAGTACTTAACTATTTTACATGCTCGATTCGAAAGTGAAATGGCTGAGGGTCTTATAAATCTGATCCGATCCCGGATGACTACCACCATGGCATTACTAAACAAACCTGACTCATCCTGGGCAGATAACTTGGGACCCACCCAAAAAAATATAACATGTTTGTCTTGGGAACAGCTGAGTGACTTGGTGCAAGTGCAAGAAATTTGTATGGCGCAAGCACAAACATTGACGCGATCACTTGATCAATCCTTGATTGAAGACTTGATCAATCCATCCAAATCATAATAAAGGAATTAGTATTTAGGAATTTAGTAATTAGGAATTAATATTAATATTATTAGAGAATATTTATGTATTTTGTCTTTTGATTTAAGGTGTCAATCTTGGGGGGCCAATGAGACACCTCCAATAGTATATAGTGTCTGATTGAATTGTACTTGACACAATAAACCCCGCCTGGCATTGCATTCTTGTCGATAAGCCGGCACAGAATTCTTAAAAATGCAGCTGCAATGCAGCATGCCGATCCTAGTAGGCATTCTTGTATTAGTGCATCCAGTGATCCAGAGATGTGTTGTCTTCAGTAATTAGAACCAAGCATGGACTCCCATATAAGGACTACTGGTTCTACTGCTGCCCTAAATAATCGAAATTTGACAGTCCATTTTACTCTTTAGGACTTATAATTCCTGGACAGAGTTATGACATACCCATAATGCCATACTGATGCCATCAACAAACTCAGCTACCACGCCATCCATAATGACCATTGAATGTTAATTAATTACTTTAGTTTATTAATTTATAACTCCAGTGCTGATGTGTATATATTAATTAAATATTACAATACAATACACTTGGTTAAAATTTAAAGGAATTCGATTATGGCCTCACCTTGCTGCATCCTCAACAGCATTCTTCAGTTTAGGATCAACATTAGATGGTAGTTGGTAAGGGATCAGGTAGTTCCCTTGATTGTGATATTGTTTCCAAAGTACAATTTCATTACCAGCAGCTTTTGTAGGAGATGACTCAATCATGTTCTTTACAGCAGCTATTATTAAAAAAAATATGGATAATAAATATATACAAGGGAAGGGGGGGGGGGGGGGGGGAATTATCACTGGAGATTACATCATGTATTTTAGAGTAGCACTATTGGAGATTCTGCTTCTCTTAGGTATTTGTTTCTACTTCAGTGTCTATTTATTGTCAAAATATTTAATATGGATCACCAAATTTGTAAATATTATTAAAATGAAAATTTTAATTAAAACGACAATATACTGTACTGTACAGTACATGTTGAACTCATCACTGAACCTATTGTAAGAATGATGTTGCTAACTTGGTTGGATTTACTTGATTAGTTTCCTATTCATATTATATACAAACTAAAATAATAATAATACAACAGAAGTTGATAGACAACGATACATTGTTTTCAATTAACTACATTACATAAGCAAGAGTCATTCCTCATATGGACATGGGATACTTTTATGAGACCTCAGAATTGATTTATTACATTATCACAAACTGACCTGATAGTATAATATCTCCATAGAGTGATCCAATCTCTCCAGTTTTACAATCACAGACAATGCATCCATTGCTGTCAGTTTGAAACCCATAGGTGCATTGTTTGGGACATTGCTTGATTGATAACTCAGAACATCTGTATTCTTCCAGAGGAATTTTTGCCACCACATTAGAAAAAGCCGATAGTGATACCAATACAGGAAAGTAGAAAAACAACATCTATAGACAAAAGGGACAAGGAAATAAATATTAGAAACTATACTGTATCGAATCATATTCGCAGATAAATAACATATTCAACGCATTTCATAGAATCAACACACCAATATGGCACTACGGCGCCATTATGTAATTCTCATTTGGGTCCCAGAAAAACAATTCAAATTATAATATTATATTCAATTGTCTGTTAAATAAATAATGTTAAAAGATAGACCTGGAAATACTATCTGATATGTCCGCAATTTACCTCCTCATGGCCTCCCATCTGTCAATACCATCACTGTATGATACCACTGTGCTCAACCCTACAGTACTTGTCCGTCTTTAACCACTCACTACAATGAAAGGATACTATGTATATTAACCATGAACCATCACTGCCACAATGATTAATTAAACACTCTAGCTACTAATTTGGTAGAAAAGTTACAACCATAGAGAATTGCGACCGGCATATATATAATTTATTATTGGTGTGAATGAGTAGTTTCACATATTGCAGCATTTTGCAAGTTATAATAATGTGATACCTCTCATTCACCCATAACACCAATAATAAATTATAAATATTCTAAATTTATAGCACATAATATACATACAGTGTATTCCCGTGTATAGTTGGACCTCTGAACTTACTTTTTGCCCGGTGCCTATTAATGGAATATAACTTTTTGTTGGGCACAGCTTTTGCAAAGTCGGCAGTGACGTCCAGGTGGGATCGAACTCGTGACCTCGGGGTTGGAAGTCTTACGCTCTAACCATTCAGCTAGCGACTCATGTAAAAGATAGACCTGGAAATACTATCTGATACCTTGTATGTCCGCAATTTACCTCCTCATGGCCTTCCATCTGTCAATACCATCATATGCTGCCACTGTGCTCAACCCTACGGTACTTGGCCGTCTTTAACCACTCGCTACAATGAAAGGGTAGTGTATATTTTTGAAAAAGCTGTTCCCAACAAAAAGTTATGAAAATATAAAACCACTCATTCACCCATAACATCAATAATAAATTATATTAATGGAATGGCACTTACATTTTGTATTTGAGTCTTTCTGATAATAGACCTGCCGCGAAGAATATAATCGCACCAAAAAAATATTATATATATATGAAAATGTACTCTAAAGTGTCGTTAATTAATTCAATATAAATAATATACTGAACTGCATTGTTAATTAGTGTGCAAATAGCACACATGTATTATTAATAAGTGTACCATAATGTAACTTGTAGAAGTGAACTGCATTATCGTTTATTTGCACTATCATTTATATGCAACAACACAGCTGTGGCTGGTCAACTTATCATTGTACCCTACAGGAAACACGAAATACCGGAAGCAACACAACAAAGGATCTTGTTCTCATTATTACTTACCTGTAAAACTGTTAGTGAGGGGCTCTGGCACACTAACTGTACTCAACTATCCAACGTTTTCTCTATTTATTTATTATAGAATTATGAAGAGAAACATTTGGCGCAAAAATTGTGTAGACAGAATTTTGTTTCAAATAAAAGTATGCCATTTTTTGTGTAAAAAATCACTAAATTTTTATTTTTGGGTACTTTTGAAACGAAAAATGCCATAATTTTTTTTGAAACAAAATTTAAAAAATTCTGTCAACTCAATTTTTGCGCGGAATATTCCTCTACATATTTCTGGAAACAGAGCGAAAATCAGTTGAGTAATTTAAAAGTAGATAGAGGAAGTGTCCCAAAAAAGCCAACGCGAGAAAAATGACTGAACATGCACCAAAAGTGATACCTTTTCAATTTTTTTCAAAAATAATCTTCTTTTATGATTTCGATACATATAGTGTACTTTTTGGCGCTGATTACGAATATAGCAAAATATTTCGAGATTTTTTATTGGTTGATGGTCTTTTTTGGTGTCAAATGCTCCACCCAAAATGCAAATTTTTAAATTTTTGAAACTTATCGAAAATATGATATCAGATTCTCAATCACCATAAAATTTTACATCTGAAAACACGAAAAACTGTTAAACAGACTTGGGGTGAACACCATACAAATTCACTAAGGCATGTTGAGGGTTATAATATATATATGTAAAGCGGCAGCTTCGTCTAGTATTGGCTTTCCTGAGCTTCCAATTTGGAAGCCCTGGTTCGATCCCTAGATGGTGCAGCACTGTTTGGGCGCCGTGCTTTAAATAAATGCTGCAGCCTAACCCAACCCGAGCTTACATTCTTCAGTGGTCAATAAATTGGAACCAAGACAGCTTGGGAAACAGAGTGGAAGAGTTTACTGTGGAAGATCACCTATGGTGGTGAACAGACATTCATTCTCTCATTCAATATATGTTCTCACATGTTTTGGATTTTTTGTTGATCAGTTTCACAGAGGATTTGGTGACTTTAGATCATGGGGGAATTGAGTATTTAAGAGATAATATTATGCAACTAAAATAAGGAAGGTGATCTGTGAACACGAATCACTAGAAGCAATCGGAAGGATCCATTTTCTTGGCTGTTAGGATTTTCTTGGCTGTTACATTTACAACTGTCAACTAAGGTCCGAATCCTCCTCCACCCCACTACAATCTTACATAGGCTTGGACTTAAAATTGAAATTGAACGTTATTTATTTTTGTTAGTTGATTACTTTTCTTCTTTCATTTACTAATGATTCCGCAACCAACCATGGTGAACACACTGAACAATACCCCCCCCCCCCCCCCTTGTCTAAATTTTAAATAGCACACATGTAGAATACGCAATAGCAATGCTAAATTAGTCACGTATGGCGAGAGGGTTATATATGTATATATACATATATATAAATATATATATATATATACATAGAAATTGTTGACGTGGTGCCACCCACGTATATGTTAGTTTCGGAACGGTGTTTCAATCATTTCTACTAGGTCCTAATGCTTTAAATTTGTTATACGTCTTAATAAAGTAAAAATAAAGTTTACTTAAAAATTTTTTTTTCATCTTACATAGTCAATTAAATTTTATAAAATTCCGTATTATTGATATATATATACATTTTACATTCGAGTTTTCCATAGACTTAATGATAGAGTTGTGGCCCTAGGGCAACATGTACAATTAAATATAGAAGTTGACAAGATGCCACTTTTGCACACGAAAAATTTAAACTGATTTTTTGAAAAAACTGTAAAGTGGAACGTTGTTTAGAATCTTCATTCAAAAACAAACTGCAATTTATTTTTATTATTTCTATTTTTAAAGACATATATACATTCATATATAGATGTTTTTGGGTTGCAAAGGTAATACTAAGTACATAGTATGTTACCCGATAAAGTAGCTAAAGTTATGAACAAATTCAAAATTTGGAAGTTCTATGTTTTAAATTTTATAAACAATTTTTAAGATTGGATTTTAGCCTCTATCGGTTCGGTAAAGGTAAAATCGATAACTTACGAGTATCTTTATTTATTCTAGTCGAATAATCGAGTCAAGAAATGCGATTTTTTAAAAATACACGAAAATGGCCCAGAACCATCTTTTACATATCTAGATACATACTGAAAACAAATTGTTGAATTTATTCAAGCATGCATGGATCAAAGACACCAAACATAATAAAATAGATTGAAAACATGGTTTATTATTAGAAATGATTTCCAGATATATTCATTTAAAATGTTATTGTATCAATTTTTACGTGTTTCTAAAAATGGCACCTTGCCTGCATTTACATATCAAATTACATCTGTTTTAGAAATTGTGAGATTCTGACGTACAAATTATAGCCTGGAATTATTTTTAGTTAGATTCCACTGATATTGACTGTATTATATCCCTCAGAGTTAACCAAACGTCATTTTGTTAAATACTTAAGTTGTTAACTCTCATTTTTTAAATGTGGTTTAACGTGATACGTTTTAATTAGGTTTTTAATGTGGTTTAATGTGTTTGATGACAGAAAGACTTGCATACACTAGATACACTCTATATACTATTAAAACAGAATAACTAACATCGCAAATGTCATAATTTTTAAGAACTTTTTAAGAACTATACTTACTTACTTACCTACTTACTTACTTACTTACTTACTTACTTACTTACTTACTTACTTACTTACTTACTTACTTACTTACTTACTTACTTACTTACTTACTTACTTACTTACTTACTTACTTACTTACTTACTTACTTACTTACTTACTTACTTACTTACTTACTTACTTACTTACTTACTTACTTACTTACTTACTTACTTACTTACTTACTTACTTACTTACTTACATAATCACCTACCGACTTACTTACTCACTCACTCACTTTACTTTCCCACTCACTTATTTACTCACTCACTTACTTACTTACTCACTTACCTACTTACTTACTTACTGACTCACTTACTTGCTCACTCACTTACATTCTTATTTCGGTCACTCTCTCAATCACTCACACATTCACTCACACATTCACTCACACATTCACTCACTCATTCATTCACCCACTCAATCAAATGCCAAATTTATTTTTAAAATAGCAAAAGAAGCAAATTTATAACTCTATAAGATATCCGGTATTGAAT
>JAUCBJ010007356.1:0-33944 GCA_032718475.1 Nemertoderma westbladi
AAGGCCTACTGAATACTTTCCTACAAGGTATGCAGTTCCTAAGAACTTGATTCAGAGCTCTACGTGGTTTATGAAAATAATAGCGGGTTCGAATTTCGCTAAGAACTCGTTCTCTACCAGCATGATACAGTTTACTGTGAACATCTACAATCATCTTGATTTGTACTTCAAGATTACTAATGAGTATAGGGAATTTAGTATCAAAGGATAATGGAGCGTTGGTAAGTCTTCCTCCAACGCGTATTAACCCATCTATCATTGTGCTAGAGAAGCGATCCCTTAAGCGCATCTGCGGATTTCTTAATAGCAGAAAATACCTATCGGGATCCTCATAGCATTGCAGGAGTCTCAGTAGCTGCTTATTAGTTTCTTCATGCTCCTGGTAACTGATCTTCTCCTTTAGAAACCGGTCTGATATCTTGTACTTAGGTAGATCTTTAATAACATGAACTTGCGCAGATGTCACTGGAGCAGGATCACTAGTGGTCTGCGTCCTGGAGTAGTGATGGTGAAAACATCTCTTTAAGTATGTGACGGCTTTACAGAGACGATTCCAGGAACTGTAATGATGCAGTGCTCTCTGCAGCAGGGGTGAGATTCCTTGCGAGACGTCTGGTATCTCAGATTTCCAATCTCTGTCTCTAATTTCCACAACAGATTTGTTTGTGGCGAGGGATTGTGGATCCGAAGTATCGTTTTCGGCAGTATGTAATACAGATAGATCGATTGTCGGTTTAAATAACTTCGATTTACTTGTCCGAATTTTGGGTTTGACTTTCTCCGCTCCCTTGGCTTGTCTAATCTCAGCCGTAGTAAGGTGAGGAGGCCATTCATCCTCTTCCTTGCTCAAGAAGTCGGGTCCACCCAACCAGTCAGGGGTATCTATCAGTTCCTGTGGAGTTGCTCCTCTGGAGGCGATGTCAGCTGGGTTAATCGTACCAGGGCAATGTCTCCATTGATCTATCGTTGTGCGACTAAGAATAATGGCTACTCTGTTAGTAACAAAGACGCTGAACTGACAGACTTCATTCGTTATATATTCCAATACAAGTAAAGCGTCGGTCCAATAAACAGTTTTCTCCAGTGGATAATCGATCTGTTCTGTTACATTCCGTCCGATAGCTGTAGCGTATAAAGCTGCTTTTAACTCCGCCCGAGGAACCTTAAGCTTGTTGTTAATCAATGCCTTAGAGGTAACCAAGGCAACTTTGATTCCATCCGGAGTTTCGACTCGCAGGTATGCTACTATACCGATTCCCATATCGCTGGCATCTCCAAATACATGGAGTTGATAGGAATACGTAGGGAGAACATGACCAAAATATGAACGAGAAATTATAAAGTTCTCGATGGCAGGTAGCGAGTCCTCCCATTTCATCCATTTCTTTAATAGTTCTCCCTTGAGTGGATCGTCCCACGAGTGGTTTTCCAGCCACATTTGTTGTACTAAACTCCGAGCAATCAATATAACTGGGCTAATAAATCCCAAGGGATCGAAATAAGTGCTCAGAATACTTAAACAAATCCGTTTGGTCCGAACTGGATTATCTCGCTGTTTTAACTGAAAAAACAGGATGTCTCTTTCTGTGTCCCACTTCAAGCCAAGCGTCTTGGTTTCCGGAAGATCGACATTTATTAAGTCGAGGTCTTTTGATCCCCGGTCTTCTACAGATATTGCTTCCAGAAACTCACGGGAGTTGCTGGTGAACTTCGTCAATCGAAATCCACCTCTTTTCAAACACTCAACCGTTCCTTTCGCGACATCAATGGCTTCCTTTACTGATGGAAGGGACTTTAAATTGTCGTCCATGTATATGTCTCGTTTGATGTTATCTATCACCTCTTTGGAGAAGGCATCCCGGTTGTCATCCGCAGTGGTACGGACCACTGAGCAGGCGTTTGAAGGGCTTGATATAATCCCAAAAGCCTGGATGGTCATCCAGTACTCTACCGGTTTCTGGTTGAGATCTCCTTCAGGCCACCACAGGAATCTTAGGCTGTCTCTATCACGATCCAACGCCTTGACTTGTAGGAACATTCCTTCTATATCGGAGGCGAACGCGATGGAATATTGTCTTAATCTTAACAGTATTCCCAACAAAGATTGAAGCAAGTTGGGTCCTGGTAACAACTCGGAATTAAGGGATTGGCCCATATATAGGGCGGAGCCATCAAATACGACCCGTACTTCATCGCCTCGTGCGCGTTTTGGCCGATAAGTATTTGCACTCCAGGATAATCTGTCTGGAATCGAGGTATCTTAAGATGTTGGACGCTCTCATCTTCGTCCCAATTATAAAGGTCTGCTTGAGTAGTAGCAAAGTTCTTTATAGCCACCATTTTTACTGACCTTATACCTTGTGTTCCTAACTTATCCTGGGGGGTGGACAACACACCTACATAGTAATCTGCCGTTAGGGTAGATTTCCAAACCTGCATAATTCCTGACATATTCAATTTAGTCCGGAACTTGGGTTGTCCAGTAAAAATATCTTCGGCTAGTTCTTGATCGATGAATGTTCCTGTGCTGCCTGAGTCAAGGAGAGCGTTCACTATGTAGCTTTTGTTAAGACCGTGAACTCTTACCTGAACTACAGGAAATTCTCTTATTCCTACGTTGGAAGCTGGAGCTTTCCAAGATGGTTGTTTGGCGAAAGTAGTTTGGGGAAACTCATCGTTGATGTCCTTTTCGTGAGTAAGTGCTCGATACACCGCGGTGTTTATTAGATAACAGGATTCATTGGCGTCGGAGAATTCGTCAGTATAGAATCCTTCCATCTCAGACTCTTGATCTGTGTCATTTACGTCACTAAATTGGACATGTAGTTCGGGCTCACTTACCTGACTCTGTTTATCTCGTTCGAACTCACTATGTAACAAGATGTGATGTTTCACACCACACTTTTCACACTTTATGTCGGAGTAACAGGTTCGCCGTTGGTGTCCTGGTCTGAGGCAATTATAGCATAACCGCTTGTCCCACACAACGGTACGTCTGTCTATAAGTGATTTCTTTAGAAATTCCGCACACGCACTCAAACGGTGGGTCCCGTCGCACAGCGCACAGTTAGGTTTTATGTTACTTATTTTACCTTGGGTAGTCTGATGCACTCTCGTTCTTTCTTCGGGCTTTCTTCCGCGCATTCTACTAGGAGACTGAGGAGGGGTCTTAGCAATCTGTTCTCTCCTATTGTTGGTTCGAGCCTTGTATTTACTTACGTCCTTTGAGGTTTTGTCAACATAATAAGATCGGTCTGTATCTTTCCCGCTGTCCTCTTCTTGGGAAGCTTGGCTTTCGCCGTCGTCAGTGTAACACACCGGTGTTACTCTTCTCCTAGAAGTGGGTTTCTCACTTACCTTATTTTCCGATGTTTTCTCTCTGGACTGCTTGATGAGTTGTAGTTTGACTTCACCATCTAAGAAAGACATGAGATCAGCCATGGTAGGACTTCGTCGTTGTTGTTCATTCATGTACAACACTTTCTTGTCCCAGCGTGTACATACTCCACCCTTTGGTAAAGTAGAGACTACGGCTCCAATAACCATGGAACTCTGATATTCGTGCGACTTACCTAACCAGTCCAGTTGTCTACAGATCTCTTGAATTTCATCGGAAAACTCTATAATCCCACTACTAAGGAAGTGTTGGGGGGCTACTAATTTTGCGTACAAATACTTAGCTATGTTATCCTTGTTACCATACCTGATGTTTAATGTATCCCAAACTTGTCTTAATCCTTCTGGATGTCCAATAAACTTTAACGCCATTAACTTGGGAGGTCCTTCCAAGCACTTGATGAGGAATCTAAGTTTCTCTCCGTTAGATAGTACAGAGTTCTGTATGCTATCTTTGTAATATTCGTTGAAAGGTAACCATTTCATCTCATCTCCATTGAATTTGACGATCTCTCCCACTTTGACCGCTTGGCGGGCTTCTGTTCTAGCCATCTGACGCGTAAAGCTTTCTTGGGCCATCGTGTTATTTAATATCGAATTATCGGTATATAAATTTCTTGGATCATTATCAGGTCTATAGGGAATATCATTAATAACAGGTCTATAATCACCCTTAATAGGGTTTGCTATAGGAGTTTCAACTTCACTAGCAGTATAGATGCGTGTAGGCTCCACACCTTGCGCATGTAATACTTCAGACCTAACAGGTTGACACAATGTTACCGGGGGTATTGGTATGCCCTTTTGTATATTGACTAATTTGTCGCGTTCTAGCGCGATACTTTGCTGCACTTCTTGCAACTCTGCTCTACTTTCCCTCACTGTTCCCTTAAGTTGGTGGACAGTCTCCTGCATCTGTCCCAGCAGGAGATTCATCCCACGCCGTCCCTCTTCCACCCACTCAACCGCCGAAGCGGGAGTCGCCAACATAGTAGCGGGCTGACGCGGGACGACGGGAGACAAATTTTTAATTTCTCTCTCTGCTATCTGGACAGGGATATTCTCTTGGACTGTTCCACCGGGTACAGGCAGTGTAGTACTATGTAAAGGGAATTTAGAGTTAAGCTCTGGAAGTACAGGGGTCTCTAACACAGAAGTGACTTTGGGAACGACAGGCCTAATTATCTCAGGCTCATCAACTATTGTAGAGAGTCTTTGGACCTTAATACTTTGGGCTGTAGTTTCTATACTACTCAAGTCGGTGCTAGCTAGCTGTCTTCTAACAGCTGGGGGCAAATCAGGCAATTTGCGATGGTAAAATGTTTTTCTGCGCCTACTTAGATGGGATCTATTTCCTCCGCCTTCAGGATCGGTAGTATCGCCTTCCTCCGAGGATGTGTATCCCTGGCGCTTGGGAGTAGATTTTCTCATCATCTGCATCTGATTAGCAGTAAACTGTTTATTTATACTGTCTTGCGTCTCTTGCAGATTTTCCAACTCTAGTTGGATAGTCTCCTCAGACGCTCTCCGTTCTGCTTCTGCCACTGTTGCCTTTCTTTCGGCTTCCGCCGCTTTTCTTTCTGCTTCTGCTTCTGCCGTTTTTCTTTCGGCTTCTGCTTCTGCCGCTTTTGACTTTCTTTCGGCTTTTGCTTCTGCCGCTTTTCTTTCGGCTTCTGCTTCGGCCGCTTTTGACTTTCTTTCGGCTTCTGCTTCTGCCGCTTTTGCCTTTCTTTCGGCTTCTGCTTCTGCCGCTTTTCTTTCGGCTTCTGCTTCTTTTCTTTCTGCTTCTGCTTCCGCCGCCGCTGCTGCTGCTACCTTTCTTTTTTCTATCAGTTCTTTCTTTACTTGTTCTTCTCGGACTCTAGTGAGGCGGAGTTTTTCATCACATTCAGCTTGGTTTGCAGCTAACATTTCGGCATCGATTGAGTCCAACACAAGCTTGGTTCCTTCACTATTAGGGGAAAGTCCAGACAGCCGTCTCCTCAACTCTTCGTCTCCTAGGAATCGCTGATAGTCGGACAAATAAATGTCGATAGCGTCTCTAGTTCGCGGTTTCTCGGCGGTCTCTTCGCTTTCCGCTTGAGAAAGGGTGACATCAGTTTGTTCTTCACAGGTTGATCTCTCAGCCAGCTGGGATTTCCACTGGGCCGTTTCCTGTACTTTGAGATCTACCCTATGTAACCAAGTTTTGACAGCAACCTGCAGCGACGTGTCCTGTCTTCTTTTGGAAGTTTCCTCAAAGGCTGAGAGGATTAGTCGTATGCGTAGGGTTCTTTCGCGTATTTGATATAGCAGCTCTTCCTGCTCTTGAGGTCCTTGAGGTTGTCGAAACAGTTGTTCTTCCAATCGATCCAAGGAGCCGAAGAATCCCTGCACATATCCTGCTGCCGACCTCTTCCAAACAGCTGGATCCATTGTATCTTTAGCCACTCCCATCCTGTGTATATCTTCCCAAGTAGCCTCGGACAGATCCAACGGGAGTCCGAGTCCAGGAAAGTTCCATTGTGACTCGACAATAGACATCAATTCTTCCCTGGCGTATCCCGCATAATTATCTTGAGTCGCTCGCTTATTTCTCGCCCAGTCGGCTTGATGTTCCTCCACCGCAATATATATAGTAGTTAGCACTGCAGCAGGAAGGGTAAGAAGGGGGTCCGAGTAGACTGTATCAGCCATCTGCACTCCGTGTTCGGGGGTCAGCTCTACAGTATCCGAACTGCTGGAGCTATCGGGTCGCTGGGAAGTATGTTCTTGACCAAGATGTTGCTGCGATGAGACGACTGCCTCTTGGTTCCGTTTGACCTGTGCCCGAGTGCCTATGATGGACCTATGGTGGATTAGCCTAGGGTCTGATACTACTGGAGGGATGACCTTTTTTGCAGTAGGAGGTGAGCTGAACTCCTTTCTTAATCGCTCCACACTCCTATCTGAGTCACAGATAGTTGTATCGATCAGACTGTCTGACAGGTTTTGCTGAGTGTCAGACATGTTTAGCTATACAGTTGAATGTCTACTACTATAGTTTCAGTTAAAGCAAGTCTGGTAATTCAGTATGACCGCAAGCCTAGCGATTTATTACCGGTACCATTACTCAGTGTAACGTGATATATATACCATATATTAGAATACCGGTATGCTTATAATATATATAAGTATTATTACAGACTAGATTTGTCACAGAGTACCGGTATATAATTTTAGCACAAATATATATATATATATATAGTAGGCCTATAGTGAATACCGGTATACAGCTTACACTTATAGTATATAAGTATAATTATGAACTAGAATTAATTACAGAGTACCGGTATGATTTCAGCTCAAATTTATAGAAATAAATATAATAAGCCTATGGTAAGTACCGGTATGTCAATTATTTTTAGAATAATTGAATTCCTGAATATTTTAGGGTTACTTAGTTACTTTAACTTACTTTATTACCGTTATTTAAGCAGTAGTCCAACTGATAGTGAGACCTAGTTGTTGTATGACAGGCCTACTATTTATAAATCGTTTGAGTTGATTTATAATATTTATATACCCGTTTAAATGGGTTTTTGTCAATATTTGAAATAAATGTTATTATTTCTGGGGGAGTCACTACACAGAAGCTGTGCGCTCTCAGTGAAGTGCTATTTATTTGAAACTAAAACTGATAATTCTAATTTACCTAAGTTACTTAATACTACAAATTACTTACTATACTGGTGAGATTAATTCTCTAATTAAAACACAACAAAATATTACGTACGGAATTTTTAGGGTAATTTTACAGGAAGTCTACAAACCAGCCTAACAAAGGGTTAGAATTCTGGTTATTACAACGGACAGGGTACGACGGTATTTGAAATAATAAGTAGTAGTAAATATGCTGTACTGTCCAGATAGGAAAATACCACCGCCTGACGACCTATAACCGTATCGCTATAAGTACTACGTTATGTATCACGGATTGTTCCTACCCAGAAGCTAATAGAGCTAACAAATGTGCCTATCAACCACTTTACAACACAAATATACTGCCTACACTAATTACTTCGGAAAGCACTGTACACTAAACCCTAAATTAGGTACAAGTACCGGTATAACAAATAATCAGTAGTTAAATATACTTGAACAGTTAAAAGAACCACGGCATCTGCTGGAGTGACCAGAGCACAAAGTCACCAGTCTTGTCCTACGCCAAGCAGCCCGTGTAGTACCGGGGTTAATTTAACTATAACGGTATGTATAACAAACACAATTACTGTAGGAATAAACTTGGGGACATGAATGTTGCGAATAATCGCATAAACTCTGAATAATAAATATTACGCTACCCGTACAGAATACTCAAACAGAATACAAACCAAACGCTGGCAGACTACTATCAAGCCTAAATAAACTACAGTATGTGCAGATTCTGAAACAGTTAGTTAGTATGCGTTCTAACACGGTAGTACGACTTATTCTTTAAGAGGGGATTGACCTTACAGCATATGGCTGCCCCAACTTACTAACGGCACTTGATCAGACAAACTCTACACACGCAGCAATCCCTTCAGGCCTAAGAATAGCTAGACAACAATCCAGCCTACAAAATATTTGAGTAATAACTATTACGGTACCTGAACAGACCACACAAACAAACACAGGCTAAAACACTGGCAGACTACGATCAAGCCTAAATAAACTACAGTATATGCAGATTCTGAAACAGTTAGTTAGTATGCGTTCTAACACGGTAGTACGACTTATTCTTTAAGAGGGGATTGACCTTACCGCATATGGCTGCCCCAACTTACTAACCGCACTTTATCAGACAAACTCTACACACGCCGTAATCTCTCCAAACCCAACAACAGTCAGACAGCAGTTCAGCCTACAATTATTTGAACAATCTGAGCAGACTTACACGTCTTCAGCTCAATATTAACTTACTAGGAAATAAAACCGACAGAAATAAGTAAGCTCCAAAAGAAACAAGGGGTGTACAGTCTCTAATCTCTTAAACAGCCTACCGGTATACAATAATCAAAATCGAATAATACTAATGTACTTATACAGCAGTACCGGTTAGGACAGTTGGGCTTACAGACCTACAGAAGTACCGGTTCTGACAGTTGGACCTACGGACCTACAGCAGTACCGGTTCTGGCAGTTGGGCCTACTGACCTACAGAAGTACCGGTTCAGGTTTACCGGTCACTACGGTATTTTGCAACCTTATTGCCTACTGCAATAAGATCGTTAACTGTTACTGTTCGCGCTTTTGAAGACCTTTAGCAGTTTAACCTGCCAAAATTTATATGTATTTTAGTTAATTAAAACACCTTTAGCATACGACAATATTTTATGCTAATACACAAAACATTAGCCGAAGTCAGCCCATGCGCGATCATTCACCCGATGGATCTACACCCGGGAGGCTGAATTCGGATGCTTAAATTTTATTATTGCAGTGTAAGGTTGCAGTGTAAACCTACTGTATTATTCGATAGATCGTTAATAATTAATTTCTGACAGATATTATTGGCTTTTGGGAAATATTAACAGTTCCTTTAGGACGTGGCGCTCTATCTATTTAAACAGAACTAGGACTTATACTAAACGCAACGATACCGCTTATGATTAAAGTATAAGGCGTATTCTTTAGGAAATACTTTGTTACCACTCACAATCATGCACACTATTCTTCCGACCGTCAGTATATTTGATCACACATAAAGAGAGCAGCAATTGACTCATGTAGGGTCTGCTAAATAACATTAGATTCAATACACACCACATTAATATAAATCGCAATTGTTATATATAGCCTGTCTCTCTAACCTGTAGTGTATCAAGAAAATTGGGAAATTTGGGTGATTTATTCGTATTCTCCAAAGGGCAATATTTCATCAACAAATAGATACAATTAATAACTGACGGTAAATAACATTACAAACAATATGATTAGTGCAGTTAAATTAAGTGAGTTAGGTAAGACCGCCGGTAACAGTTATACTTTCGATAATTTAAGCAGTTTTACTGGAGTTATTCCCAAAAGCCGGTGTTATGGCGAAAAATGGGAACATAACAACAGAATCATATGAAGAATCATATGACTAGAATAACTATACGAGGATACCAACTACCCTTATTCCACGAAGCTCCCGTTCAACACAGAGGATGAGCATAGAGATAGGAAATTCAGTTCAGTAGCTCTGGGATAGGTCGAAATCAACGCCCACTCAAATTCTATTGGCCGACACAGACAGCAGGGCAGAGGCAACCTCCCTAAGCTGGTTGGCCGATTAAACTGAGCCCAGATATCTCCGTACAGCACATCAGCCAATAAGCTGGTAGCTTGCACTATTTTAGTTATAAATCCCTTTGAGAGTATTCTAGCGACCGGGGGGGAACTGGCCAGCAAAGGCAATCGTATCAGTTATCCCACAAAAGCTTTTACATCGTGGAAGGATTATCGGATAGACAACCTGGCGAAGATGATTTCAAACTGATCCGAAAACTTCTCAATTCCATAAACTGCCAAGATATTTAAATCATGGGATTGCGTCGTCTGCCGAAGCCTGCCTTTTCCAAGTATTCTAGATTAGTAAAGGTTGAATTAAAGTCCCCTGCCGATCGACTGTTTGATCTTAGGAGCAAAAAATTACTCTGCAATTTGACTGAGTTTAATCGAGTTTATCTCCGACCCGCTCTCACGACCGAAGCCATTCGGCATCGCAACGTTCTACGAGTACATTCTTCAACGCTCAATAACCTGCGGGATAATTCTCCTAGAACTCTTGTGGTATATGATAATCGGGCTGATCGTTACGTCCTAAGTTGCGCGAACTCTGAGGGGAAAATTGATTGGCGTTACGTTGTAGTGATTTCTGAGGCCGATTATGACACCGCATCTGAAAAACTCGACACTCAACGTCAGAAAAATAACTTCCGTACACCAATTATCGGACCAAGGTTTCAGAACCCGGCAACAGTAATACGTGCTACAGCGGAGAACAATCAGGAGGTAACCCAGTAGTAAACTTATCTAACAAAACCACCGTTCTTAATGAAACTTTGACCACTCGTAATAACAATAGCGATATGGTTCCTAAATTATCATGTTATTTTGCTAATACACAATCTGTACGTGACGAAAGTAAACGTGCAGAAGTGCAAGATATATTATCTAACCACGATATAGTGGGAATTTGTGAAACTTTTCTAAATAACAATGATGTAAATTCGTTAATAACAGGCAATGAACTTGAGAAGGAATATGAAATATTCCGATGGGACCGCGGTTCAGATCGCGGCTATGGAGGTGGTGTAATGCTTGCCTGTCAAGTCGCACTACACCCGGCCAAGGTATTTATACCTCCCAAGTATCACAATATTGAATGTGTCGCGTTTGTTACGTCTGTTCATGATAAATTTAGAATGGTATCTTTTTATCACCCTCCTGGAACCTGCTATAGTGATAGGAATGCAATGTATGCTTATTTAAAACTACTTAACGAATTGCTTATATTTTTGTCTGAAATTGACTACCCTGTGTACGTATTAGGTGACTTTAACCTTGGTGACATTGACTGGACTAATATTGGGTACAGACACAATACACAGTGCGATTTATTTATCGATGCAGTCTCTGCGTCAAACCTCTGTCAACTAGTTGACTTTCCAACGCGCAAATCTCGAACATTAGATCTTTTACTGTGCACTGACCCTCTATTAGTGTCAGACTTAGTATGTGAACCTGCTATTGGTAATAGTGATCATGACGGTTTTTTGTTTTCCTTGGTTTTGTCAGCGCCACATGCCAGCAATTTCTTCACATCACAACCTAGGTTTAATTTTTCGAAGGTGAATAAATCTGCGCTGAAATTAGAGTTGTCTCAAATAAATTGGGATACAGAATTCCTAAATTGTAATGATATAAACTCCAAGTGGGACTCGTTTCAATCTAGAATTGCTGACTTATTTGTTAAATATGTACCTACTTATACATTATGTAGCAATCGTTATAGGCCACCCCTACATATCAGAAAATTACAAGCAAACAAACGACGCCTCTGGCGTCTACGGAATAGGTCTACGTCTGATCTAAAAGCGTATAGACGTGTGCGCTTTGAGTTTGACAAGGCAATCCGTTCCTTTCACATGCAACAAGAATCGAAAATTATATCTAGTAAAAATAAAAAAGCATTCTTTAAATACGCTAAGAGCCGTACAACAAATCGTAGCTCTATAGCCCCCTTAAAGAAAAAGGATGGTTCCCTAGCAACCACTGATAAAAAAAAATTTGATTGTCTGATAACTCAATACTCATCTGTCGGTAATGTAGATAATGGTGAATTTCCTGTATTTAACCAGCAAACTAACGAAACTTTTGACATTGATTGCATTTCTGAATCTAAAGTTATTGATATCCTTGCTAAATTACAGTATAAATTTGGTGATACGCCAGACAGCATTTCTGTTGCTACCTTAAAAATATTGCAAAAGCTTTTGTGGGATAACTGATTCTTTTGGTTTGCTAACCAGTTCCCCCCAAGGCGCTGGAATACTCTAAAAAGGGCTCTCTAGCTCGAATGGTACAAGCTACAGGCTGATTGGCTGATTTGCTGTACGAAGGGGATCTTGGCTATGTTCGATCGGCCAATCAGGGTTATAACAATAGAATATGCAACCAGGGCAACCGAGCGGAGTGATTCATTTTGTGTGCTGGCCAAGGGCTGCAAAATTCCTGATAGTTAGGCATTTAGACATTCGTGGAACCTGCGGAATCTGGTGTTCTGCCAATGATAGCTATCCCTCTCTGTGTTGAAGAATACCTGCAACAGCTCACAGAGTCAGTGTTCAGTGTGTTGTTGTTCCTCCTACACCAGAACATCGGCTTTTGGAATAACTCGTTATAAAACATTAGTAGGCTTAGATTATAGAAAGTATAACTGTTACCTTACCCTACTTACCAACTAATCAATCATACCATAACTCCACAACTTAATTACTAATCATATCATTTGTACTGCTATTTACCGTCAGTTATTAATTGTATCGTTTTGTTGATGGAATATTGTTATTTGGAGAATATTGATAAATAACCCGAATTTCCCAATCTTCTTGATACACTACAGGTTAGAGAGACAGGCTACATATAACAATTGCGATTTATATTATTGTGGTGTGTAGTGAATCTAATGCTATTTGATAGACACTACATGAGTCAATTGCTGTTCTCTTTATGTATGATGAAATTCATTGACGGTCGGCAGAATAGTGTGCATGATTGTGGCTGGTAACAAAGCATTTCCTAAAGAAGGCGCCTTATACTTTAATCATAAGCCTTATCGTTGCGTTTAGTATAAGTCATAAAGCGCCACGTCCTAAAGAAACTGTTAATATTTCCCGAAAGTGAATAATATCTGTCAGAGATTATATATTAACGATCAATCAAATAATACAGTAGGCTTACACTGCAATAAAATCTAAGCATCCGAATTCAGCCTCCCGGGTATATCCAGCGGGTGAATGGTCGCGCATGGGCTGGCTTCGGCTAATGTTGTGTTTATTGGTATAAAATACTTGTCGTATGCTAAAAGTATATTAATCAACTAAAGACATATAAATTTTGGCAGGTTAAACTGCTAAAGGTCTTAAAAGCGCGAACAGTAACAGTTATAGCTTCTTTATTGCAGTAAGCAATAAAGTTGAAAGTACCGGTCGACCGGTGAACCTGAACCGGTACTGCTGTAGGTCTGTAGGCCCAACTGCCTGAACCGGTATTGAGTTGTAAGGTCAACTCCCTCTTAAAGAATAAGTCGTACTACCGAGTTAGAACGCATACTAACTAACCATTTTGGAATCTGCATATACTGTAGTTTATTTAGGCTTGATAGTAGTCTGCCAGCTTTTGGTCTGTGTTTGTTTGTGTAGTCTGTTCAGGTACCGTAATAGTTATTACTCGGATATTTGTGGGCTGGATTGTTGTCTGGCTGTTGCTGAGTCTAGAGGGATTGCTGCGTGTGTAGAGTCTGTCCAATAAAGTGCCAGTTAGTAAGTTGGGGCAGCTTGAGTTGTAAGGTCAACCCCCTCTTAAAGAATAAGTCGTACTACCGAGTTAGAACGCATACTAACTAACCATTTTGGAATCTGCACATACTGTAGTTTATTTAGGCTTGACAGTAGTCTGCCAGCATTTGGTTTGTATTTCTTTGAGTATTCTGTACGGGTAGCGTAATATTTATTATTCAGAGTTTATGCGATTATTCGCAACATTCATGTCCCTAAGTTTATTCCTACAGTAATTGTGCTTGTTACACATACCGTTATAGTTAAATTAACCCCGGTACTACACGGGCTGCTTGGCGTAGGTAAAGACTGGTGACTTTGTGCCCCGGTCACTCCAGCAGATGCCGTGGTTCTTTTAACTGTTCAAGTATATTTAACTGCTAGTTATTGTTTTACAAGTTTACTAATTTAGGGTTTAGTGTACAGTGCTTTCCGAAAGTAATTAGTGTGTAGGCAGTATATTTGTGTTGTAAAGTGGTTAATAGGCACATTGGATCTGGTAGTCCGCAGTAATTAACTTCTAGGTAGGAACACTCCGTGATACATAACGTAGTACCTATAGCGATACGGCTATAGGTCGTCAGGCGGTGGTATTTTCCTATCTGGACAGCGCAATATATTTACTACTGCTTATTATTTTCAAATACCGTAATATCCTGTCTGTTGTAATAACCAGAAATTCTAACCTTCTGTTAGACTGGTTTGTAGTTCCCTGTAAAATTACCCTAAAAATTCGTACGTAATATATTTTTGTTGTTGTGTTTAATTAGAGATTTAATCTCACCTGTATCGTAAGTAATTAGTAGATAAGTAACTTAGGAAGTAGAATTATTTGTTTTAGTGTCAAATAAGTAGCACTTCACTGAAAGCGCATAGCTTTTGTGTAGTGATTACTTCACAGAAATAGTAACATCTATTTCAATATTGTAACAAACCCTTATTCGGGTATATATATATATATTATAAATCAACTCTAAGGTTTATAAACTAGTAGGCCTGTCATACAACAATTGGGCCTTAATATCAGTTGGACTTACTGCTTGAATAACGGTAATAGAGTAAACTAAAGTAACTAAGTAACCCTATAACTTCAGAAAGTCAATTACTCTAAATAATTGATATACCGGTATCTATAGTAGGCTTATTATCTATTTGTATATATTTGCACTAAAATTATATACCGGTATTCTGAGATAAACCTAGTCTGTAATACTTATATATACTATAAGTGTATACCGGTATTCTAATATATTGTAATTAATTACCGGTACTAGGCTAACAGTCATACTGAATTACTATACTTACTTTAACTGTAACTATAGCAGTAGGCATTCAACTGTATAAATAAATATGTCTGACACAAAGCAAAACCTGTCAGACAGTCTAATCGATACAACCATCTGCGACACAGACAGGAGTGTGGAACGATTAAGAAAAGAGTTCCGCTCACCTCCTACTGTAAGAAAAGTCATCCCTCCAGTAGTAGTATCAGACCCTAGGCTAATCCAACACCGTAGGTCTATCATCGGCACTCGGGCCCAGGTCAAACGGAACCAAGAAGCAGCTGCCCAACAACAGCAACATCCTAGTCAAGAACCTAGTTCCTGGCGACCCGATAGCTCCAGTAGTTCGGATACTGTAGAGCTGACCCCCGAACGCGGAGTGAAGATGGCGGATACAGCTTATTCGGATCCCCTTCTCACTCTTCCTGCCGCAGTGCTAACTACAATATTGATTGCGGTGGAGGAACACCAAGTCGATTGGGCAAGGAATAAGCGATCGACTCAAGATAGTTATGCGGGATACGACAGGGAAGAATTAATGTCTATTGTCGAGTCACAATGGAATTTTCCCGGACCCGGATTCCCGTTAGATTTATCCGAAGCTACCTGGGAAGAAATACACAGGATGGGAGTGACTAAAGATACTATGGATCCAGCTGTTTGGAAGAGGTCGGCAGCAGGATATGAGCAGGGATTCTTCAGCTCCTTAGAGCGATTAGAAGAGCTGCTGTTTAGACAACCCCAAGGACCTCAAGAGCAGGAAGAGCTGCTTTATCAAGTACGCGAAAGAACACTGCGCATTAGACTAATCCTATCAGCCTTTGAGGAAACTTCTAAAAGAAGACAGGACACGTCGCTGCAAGTTGCTGTCAAGACATGGTTCCAGCGGGTAGGTCTTAAAGTTCAAGAAACAGCCCAGTGGAAATCCCAGCTGGCTGAGAGACCAACCTATGAAGAATCAACCGATGCCACATTTTCTCAAGAGGAAAGCGAGGTGACAGCAGAGAGACCGCGAACGAGAGACGCCATCGACATCTATCTGTCAGACTATCAACGTTTCTTGGGTGATGAGGAGTTGAGGAGACGACTGGCTGGACTTTCCCCTAATAGTGAAGGAGCCAAGCATGTGTTGGACGCAATCGATACTGAAATGTTAGCTGCAAACCAAGCTAAATTTGATGAACGTCTCCGCATCGCTAGAGCCCAAGAAGAACAAGTAAAAAAAAGGCGGATAGAAGATAAAAAGGCAGCAGCAGTAGCAGCGGCAAGGGCAACAGCTGAAGCAGACAGAAAGGCGGCAGAAGCAGCGGCTGAAGCAGACAGGAAGGCGGCAGAAGCAGCAGCTGAAGCAGACAGAAAGGCTGCAGAAGCAGCAGCTGAAGCAGACAGAAAGGCGGCAGAAGCAGCAGCTGAAGCAGACAGAAAGGCGGCATAAGCAATGGCTGAAGCAGACAGAAAGGCAAAAAGAAAGGCGGCAGAAGCAGCGGCCGAAGCGGAAAGAAAAGCGGCGGAAGCAGTGGCAGAAGCAGAACGGAGAGCGTCTGAAGAGGCTACACAACTGGAATAGGAAAATCTACAAGAGACGCAAGACCACATAAATAAACAGTTGACTGATAATCGAATGCAGATGATGAATCGATCTACTTCCAAACGCCAAGGTTATACATCATCGGAGGAAGGAGATACCACCGATCCTGAAGGTGGAGGAAATAGATCTCGTCTCAGTAGGCGTAGAAGGACATCTCACCGTTATAAATTGCCCGATTTGCCCCCCGCTGTTAGAAGACAAATAGCTAGCACAGACTTAGGTAGTACAGGACCCACAGACCAAATTATTACCGTAAACAAACTCCCTACTATAGTAGATGAGCCGGAAATAGTTGGGCCTGTCGTTCCCAAACCCATTCCTGTGCTAGAGACCCCTGTACTTCCAAAACTTAACTCTAAATTTCCTTTACACAGTACTACACTGCCTGTACCCGGTAGAACAGTCCATGAGAATATCCCTGTCTTGGACGCCGAGAGAGAAATCAAAAATTTGTCTCCCGTCATCCCGCGTCTGCCCGCTACAATGTTGGCGACTTCCGCTTCGGCGGTCGAGTGGGTAGAGGAGGGACGACGGGGGATGAATCTCCTGCTCGGACAAATGCAGGAGACTGTTCACCAACTCAAAGGAACAGTAAGGGAAAGTAAGCTATAGTTGCAAGAAGTGCAGCAAAGTATCGCACTAGAACGCGACAAATTAGTCAACATACAAAAGGGAATACCAATAACCCCTGTAACAGTGTGTCAGCCTGTTAGGTCTGAAGTATTACATGCGCAAGGTGTGGAGCCTACACGCATCTATACTGCTAGTGAAGTAGAAATCCCTATAATAAACCCTATTAAGGGTGATTATAAACCTGTTGTTAATGACATTCCCGATAGACCTGATAATAATCCGAGAAATTTATATACCGATAATTCGATATTAAATAACACGATGGCCCAAGAAAGCTTTACGCGTCAGATGGCTAGAACAGAAGCCCGCCAAGCGGTCAAAGTGGGAGAAATCGTCAAATTCAATGGAGATGAGATGAAATGGTTACCTTTCAATGAATATTACAAAGATAGCATACAGAACTCTGTACTCTCTAACGGAGAGAAACTTAGATTCCTCATCAAGTGCTTGGAAGGACCTCCCAAGTTAATGGCGTTAAAGTTTATTGGACATCCAGATGGATTAAGACAAGTTTGGGATACATTAAACATCAGGTATGGTAATAAGGATAACATAGCTAAGTATTTGTATGCAAAATTAGTAGCCCCCCGAAAGTTCCTTAGTAGCGGGATTATAGAGTTTTCCGATGAGATCCAGGAGATCTGCAGACAATTGGATTGGTTAGGTAAGTCTCACGAATATCAGAGTTCCATGGTTATTGGAGCCATTGTCTCTACTTTACCAAAAGGTGGAGTATGTACACGCTGGGACAAGAAGGTATTGTATATGAATGAGCAGCAACGACGAGGACCTACCATGGCTGATCTCATGTCCTTCTTAGATGGTGAAGTAAAACTACAACTTATAAAACAGTCCAGAGAGAAAACATCGGAAAATAAGGTAAGTGAGAAACCCGTTTCTAAGAGAAGAGTAACACCAGTGTGTTATACAGACGACGGCGAAAGCCAAGCTTCTCAAGAAGAAGACAGCGGGAAAGACACCGACAGATTTTACTATGTTAACAAGACCTCAAAGGACGTAAGTAAATCTAAGGCTCAAACCCATGACATGAGAGAACAGGTTGCTAAGACTCCTCCTCAGTCTCCTAACAGAGTACACGGAAGAAAGCCCGAAGAAAGAACGAGAGTGCATAACGTTACCCAAGGTAAAGTGAGTAACATCAAACCAAACTGTGCGCTGTGCGACGGGCCCCACCGTTTGAGTGTGTGTGTGGAATTCCTAAAGAAATCTCTAGTAGACAGACGTGAAGTCATGTGGGATAAGCGGTTATGCTATAATTGCCTCAGACAAGGACACCAACGGCGAACCTGTTACTCTGATGTAAGGTGTGCAAAGTGCAGTGCGAAACATCACATCTTGTTACACAGTGAATTCGAACAAAACAACCCGAGTCAGGTAAGTGAGCCCGAACTACATGTCCAATTCAGTGATGTAAACAACACTGATCAAGAATCTGAGATGGAAGGATTCTATACGGACGAATTCTCAGATGCCAATGAATCCTGCTACCTAATAAATACCGCAGTGTATCGAGCACTTACGTATGAAAAGGACACCGACAATGAGTTCCCCCCAACTACCTTTGACAGACAACAGAAAGCTCCAACTTCCAACGTAGGAATTAGAGAATTTCCTGTGTGCAGGTAAGAGTTCACGGTCCTAACAAAAGTTACATAGTGAACGCCCTTCTTGACTCCGGCAGCACAGGAACATTCATCGATCAAGAACTAGCCGTAGACATCTTTTCTGGACAACCCAAATTCCGAACAAAGTTGAATATGTCAGGAATTATGCAAGTTTGGAAATCTACCATCACAGCAGATTACTATGTAGGTGCGTTGTCCACTCCCCAGGATAAATTAGGAGAACAAAGTATAAGGTCAGTAAAAATGGTAGCTATAAAGAACTTCGCTACTACCCAAGTAGAACCTTATAACTGGGACGAGGACGAGAGCATCCAACAACTTAAGATACCTCGATTCCAGACAGATTATCCTGGAGTGCAAATACTTATCGGCCAAAACGCGCACGAGGCGCTCGAGACATTGGAGAAACGGCCTGCTCAACCGCAGCCAGTACAAACCTATGCGGTAAGAACTAGAGTAGGTTGGTACTTTACTGGCCCTTCCCGCAGAACTCTCGAAGAGAGACTACCACAAGAAAGAATATGCCAGGTAAATGATTGGGAAGTGGAGAGCAGTGAGGTGGACAAACTATCTGAGGGAACACCATACTCCTCAGATAATGACGACATCTACCAACTCTTCGATGAAGAGAACACAATCGACCTACTTACAGAGAACAAGACTTGGAAAAACCAGGTGAACCTATGTCAACTGATTCGCCCATCGGGACCCATTGACTACAATGATGAACTTAATGACGAGGTAGAGCGCTACAACGCTAGAACTCGGGACGAACTCGCCGTACGATTCTTTACTCAAGAATTGGTAGAACCCAATTCATACGATAAGGCCCTATCGATAGAAGAAGAAAGAGCCAAGCAAATCCAGGAAACAACAACACGTTTTTTAAAAGATCAAGGTAGATATGAAATCGGCCTACCATTTCGAAAACGAGAACCTAGATTTATAAATAACAGACCCTTGGCGGTGAAAAGAATCAAACAATTTCATCGACGCCTTACGGCAAATGCTTCAGCTAAGGAAACGTACCAAACTCAGTTGAAGAAATTTATTACGAAGGGATATGCGGAGCGAGTACCGAAAGGAACTCCAATAACTGAGAGAACGTACTATCTAACACATCATTACGTTCCCAAACCCGGTAAACCCCATGAAGTACGGGTCGTATTTGATGGCTCCGCTCTATATATGGGCCAATCCCTCAATTCCGAGTTGTTACCAGGACCCAACTTACTCCAATCTTTGTTGGGAATACTTTTAAGATTAAGACAATATTCCATCGCGTTCGCCTCCGATATAGAAGGAATGTTCTTACAAGTCAAGGCGTTGGATCGGGATAGAGACAGCCTAAGATTTCTGTGGTGGCCTGAAGGAGATCTCAACCAGAAACCGGTAGAGTACTGGATGACCATCCAGGCTTTTGGGATTATATCAAGCCCTTCAAACGCCTGCTCAGTGGTGCGGACCACTGCGGATGACAACCGGGATGCCTTCTCAAAAGAGGTGATAGATAACATCAAACGAGACATATACATGGACGACAATTTAAAGTCCCTTACATCAGTAAAAGAAGCCATTGATGTCGCGAAAGGAACGGTTGAGTGTTTGAAAAGAGGTGGATTTCGACTGACGAAGTTCACCAGCAACTCCCGTGAGTTTCTGGAAGCAATACCTGTAGAAGACCGAGGAGCAAAGGACCTCGACTTAATACATGACGATCTTCCAGAAACCAAGACTCTTGGCTTGAAGTGGGACACCGAAAGAGATATCCTGTTTTTTCAGCTAAAACAGCGAGATAATCCAGTTCGGACCAAACGGATTTGTTTAAGTATTCTGAGCACTTATTTCGATCCCTTGGGATTTATTAGCCCAGTTATATTGATTGCTCGGAGTTTAGTACAACAAATGTGGCTTGAAAACCACTCATGGGACGATCCACTCAAGGGAGAACTATTAAAGAAGTGGATGAAATGGGAAGACTCGCTACCTGCCATCGAGAACTTTATAATTTCCCGTTCATATTTTGGTCATGTTCTCCCTACGTATTCCTATCAACTCCATGTGTTTGGAGACGCCAGCGATATGGGAATCGGTATAGTAGCATACCTGCGAGTCGAAACTCCGGATGGAATCAAAGTCGCCTTGGTTACCTCTAAGGCATTGATTAACAACAAGCTGAAGGTTCCTCGGGCGGAGTTAAAAGCAGCTTTATACGCTACAGCCATCGGCCGGAATGTAACAGAACAGATCGATTATCCACTGGAGAAAACTGTTTATTGGACCGACGCTTTACTCGTGTTGGAGTATATAACAAATGAAGTCTGTCAGTTCAGCGTCTTTGTTACTAACAGAGTAGCCATTATTCTTAGTCGCACAACGATAGATCAATGGAGACACTGCCCTGGTACGATTAACCCAGCTGACATCGCCTCCAGGGGAGCAACTCCACAGGAACTGATAGATACTCCTGACTGGTTGGGTGGCCCCGACTTCCTGAGCAAGGAAGAGGATGAATGGCCTCCTCACCTTACTACGGCGGAGATTAGACAAGCCAAGGGAGCGGAGAAAGTCAAACCCAAAACCCGAACAAGTAAATCGAAGTTATTTAAACCGACAATCGATCTATCTGTATTACATACTTCCGAAAACGATACTTCGGATCCACAATCCCTCGCCACAAATAAGTCTGTTGTGGAAATTAGAGATAGAGATTGGAAATCTGGGATACCAGATGTCTCGCAAGGAATCTCACCCCTGCTGCAGAGAGCACTGCATCACTACAGTTCCTGGAATCGGCTCTGTAAGGCCGTCACATATTTAAAGAGATGTTTTCACCATCACTACTCCAGGACGCAGACCACTAGTGATACTGCTCCATTGACATCTGCGCAAGTTCATGTTATTAAAGATCTACCTAAGTACAAGATATCCGACCGGTTTCTAAAGGAGAAGATCAGTTACCAGGAGCATGAAGAAACCAATAAGCAGATACTGAGACTCCTGCAATGCTATGAGGATTCCGATAAGTATTTCCTGTTGTTGAGAAATCTGCAGATGCGCTTAAGGGATCGCTTCTCTAGCACAATGATAGATGGGTTAATACGTGTTGGAGGAAGGCTTACCAACGCCCCATTATCCTTTGACACTAAATTCCCTATACTCATTAGAAATCTTGAAGTACAAATCAAGATGATTGTAGATGTTCACGGTAAACTTTATCATGCTGGTAGAGAACGAGTTCTTAGCGAAATTTGAACTCGCTATTATTTTCATAAACCACGTAGAGCTCTGAACCAAGTTCTTAGGAACTGCATACCTTGTAGGAAAGCATTCAGTAGGCCTTTAACACAGCGAGAGGCAGAATTACCTAGGGAACGAGTAAGCTTTTATGAACCACCCTTTACTAATGGATTTAGTAAATATAGTGAATAGTGGATTTATTTGGCCCTATTGAAGTATATCGTGCTAGGACTATAGTCAAGAGATGGTGTATCATCTTCGTCTGCATGACTTGTAGAGCTATCCATCTCGATATGGTGAACGATCTATCTACCAACAGCTTTGTCTTAAGTTTACGCCGACAGATCGCTCGTTTCGGAACTAGTAACACGATGAGATCTGATAAGGGAACAAACTTCATTGGTGCCAACAACGAAATTCAGGCTTACGTGAAGGACTGGAATCAAAGACAGGTGGACGATCAGCTAAGGATAACAGCGTCTAGCTGGACCTTCAACGCCGCCGACGCCCCTTGGTGGGGAGGAAGTTGGGAGAGATTAATTCAAAGTGTCAAGACCGCATTTCACTTTATAGTGCCTTGCCGCGCGTATCTCACCAACGAACTTTTGCGGACGTTAATGGAGGAAATCGCTGCCTATCTCAACGAGAGACCGCTTATGCCTGTCTCATCGAGTCCCGATTCCCTGGAAGCGCTAACACCCGCGCACTTCCTACTGAAGAAACCTGTAGCCATGCTCCCACAATCGGAGATTGCCGACGGAGATGAATACTGCCGTCGAACTTGGCAGCTTATGCAGTTGCTATCCCGTCGTTTCGCTGACCATTTTGAGAAACATTATCTGCCCATGCTACAACTTCGAACTAAGTGGTTTGCACAGCAGGAAAACGTCAGCGCCGGAGACATGGTGCTTATTGTAGATCCAGACCTTCCACGTAGACGGTGGCAGACAGGTCGTATCATCGAAACGCATACCTCGGATGATGGTTTAGTGCGCTCGGTAGAACTCTTTCGTCATGCGGCGTAACTTCAAGAAACCCGGCATAATCTTTGAGACGCAACAACTCAACCGCCCAGTTGGTCGTTTATGTTTACTGGAAAGAGACCGGGAACTCTCCGGAAACTATGGAAGGCAAGAAACTCTTCCCACGACCACCTCCCTAATTCCTCAAACATCTAGGGGCTCCTCAACGTAGTACGTCTGGAGTGGGTGTATGTCTATATTATTTTATCTATTTTTTATTACGTTTTATATGCGAACGTTATTATGTACTTTATTATAATCGTTTTTATTTAATTTTATTTAGTAAAATGTTATTTTAGAATATTTAGTAAATGAGTGCAATATATTAGTGTTTATTACGTAATTACTTATATTATATATTCAGTGCGACGGCGAGAAATAATTCTTTTCTCTTTCCTTACTGTCCGTATTATATTATAAATGCGAGACTATAGTAAGATGACATGTCAGTACTTATTAAAGTACAATAAAGCCACTACTATATTTAAGTATTATTGGTAGGCAGAGTATTAGGAATGCAAAGTTCAGATCCTCGTGTCTCGGCTAAACCAAGCTCTGGGTAGACCTTGGAAGCGACTTGCCTCTTCACACTGACATTGCTTCGTGCGATATTGCTCTTCTACCTTATAATAAATAATACATATAGTAGCGTGATGTCTCTCTAACAGTAGCGAAAAACGCAAATAAATCTGTTAAACCTATTGACCATCTGTAATTCTAGTCGATTAAGATATCGTGGCACCCACAGATATACTTGAAAGACAAATTCTAGAATCAGTGGTTAACGTCCCCAGACAAGTTCTGGAATAAATCGGTGCCCATCCTAAATATTAATTTAATATTTATTAAAATCTGTAAAATTCAGATCCTTTAAAATTTCTGGTCGATTAAGATATCGCAGTACTTACCGATACTCTTAAAAGACAAATTTTATAGAATTAAGGATCCTATGTCCCCAGACCTGCTCTGGAATAAAATTTTGTCAATTGTACCATCAAATAATAAAATTCACGGGAATAAATTTAAATTCATATCTTTAAATCTTTAAATGAATTTAATAAATTGTCATTTTATGCAATTTCTGATATTCCCAAAAATCCATTAATTAATAAATCACGGGAGCGGAGATTCATCTTATTGAGTGTATTAGAGTGCGAGAATCTCTAATATATAGTCAATAGCCGATAAAATTCATAAAATCATGCATAAAGAGGATATTGACAATTAAAGAATTACTATTAAATAGCATCCCAGATCTGTATGCATGAGAATTACCCTAATTCTACCGCTAGTTTTCCATAATGTCACCATAGCAACACCCACGCTAGAATTAGAAGCAAGTTAAAAGAACAATAAAAGGCTTGCCCCATTGCGTAGCATAAGAGAATAAATAGCGCACTGTTAGTATCCAAGGATACATAGTAGTAATAACGTGACATTCTGGAAGACACTGACTAACGGACAAATGGCCTGCATGTGTACAGTTGGTAATGATTGTGTGGAATTTGTGCGTTTATAAGTGAATGTTACTACTAAAGTGTGTTTACAGTAGCTAATCGCAATTGTAAAGTAGCCCTAACTCTACCGAGATAACCTAAAGTGGATTCAAGCCTTTGGGACGGACAGTGGAGGGACTTGTGCCGGTTATCGTTGTCGTGCTGTTGCTACATGTTGGCGTAAACACCGCGGCAACGGTACATCGGCGCTGAGAATCCCACTGTCCGGGGGCAAAGACTGTTAGGCAGCGACGCCCGCTCGCCTAAATATTGACTCATAATAATATTAATAAACTCAGATAGCAGATATGACGGAGTTAATAGAAGATGACCTTGGTATCAGAGAGCGATATACTCTACCTTTACAAGCATTTGTGGATAGCTTGATACGCGGTGAAACCGATCCGACTATTACTGAGGACGATGGTCATTATATCGAACCGCCGATGTCCCAGGAACAACTTACGCGTGAATTGGACTATAGAAAATTCACTGCTCGCTATACGCATCGTAATGGCACGTATATGGACTTCTTAATTACCGGCCATCCTACCGATTTACACAATACGGACGATGTAGACACCGAAAGGGAAATGGTTTTATTTAAATATCATACCCAGCGGAGTCGTAACGATAAACCGAGAATAGAACACGAGAATTCTATTCGTTGAAGAACCCGATAAGCGCATCAACTTCAACGACTACTTGGAATTTTTGAGAGAAACCTATCTCAATATTGCCAGTCAACAGAACCCAGAGACTCGATATCCTCAAGGTATACATCATGATCCTATGGTAGAACGCAAACGGCTCTATTTCACTATAATGTATCTTACCGCAGATCGTCCACTACCTGTTGTCCCGGATAGCTTTGAACAAATGGAAGAATATTGCAAAACTGGAGAACGATCACCCGCGTTTCCTCTACAGGACATACGTCTTTGGTATTATTGTGACGAATGCCCTAGACCCAACCAACAAACGGAAAGACATAAACGTCCGCGGAGACGTTGCGCTAAACACAGTTTTACGCGTTATACTTACGGGAGTTTCGAGCGAAACCTGTTCGACGTATCACCTACGATCGCTCGTCTCAAATGATCACTAAATAAACCCATGATCAGAGTTCCGGAATACTCGGTCAGACCTCCTCATTCCCTAGTGAGACCTCAAACTCTTGATCCTAACAGTATCACTGATCCTCCCAAACTATATTCACTGTTCAAAGATCTAGTGTTACCCTAACAATTAATCGGTAACACTCCGCAGCAGTGAGCTCTAGCTAGCCACCCATCTTACCTAGCCATATTGGGACGCGGACACCTAATATCGCCATTAAACCGTGTAGTCGCCCAATTTAACGCGATACAACCCTTCATCAAGGTGGAGGAGAGCGTTGTACGAAACGAGTTAAACGCTATTCTACAAAGATCAGAAAGGAAACTTCCGTTTGTTCAGATAAACGTAAGTTGTAACAGCAAGTCCAAGCGATAAACGAATTGGCTTTATCCCAGTTCGATTGGAAAATCCAGAATCTCTAAGACGATATCGAGCTTGGACGACTCTATTCTCGGCGAGAGTTTTGGATGAACGTATCCAACGATGAGAGGAGGAAAATCAGCTCGAGGAGAAGCATATTGAAACGGCGGATACACCGACCATAATCCCACGCCTTCTGATGCAATCATATTGCACCCTTCACCCAGGAGTTATAGCCCTCCTTGTAAAGTGGCTCGCCCCAAAGAGAAAAAGACTCTTGCTAGCTTTAAAAAACTGCGTAAACGCCGTCCGCGCAAGAAAGACTAACTGTTTAGAGTATTTTCGTATTTTAGAAACTGTGATTTTGTATATTTTATAGACTTAAATCCCATTTTCTGGGAGCGGTGTAAAAGCTTTTGTGGGATAACTGATTTTTTTGGTTTGCTAACCAGTTCCCCCCAAGGCGCTGGAATACTCTAAAAAGGGCTCTCTAGCTCGAATGGTACAAGCTACAGGCTGATTGGCTGATTTGCAGTACGAAGGGGATCTTGGCTATGTTCGATCGGCCAATCAGGGTTATAACAATAGAATATGCAACCAGGGCAACCGAGTGGAGTGATTCATTTTGTGTGCTGGCCAAGGGCTGCAAAATTCCTGATAGTTAGGCATTTAGACATTCGTGGAACCTGCGGAATCTGGTGTTCTGCCAATGATAGCTATCCCTCTCTGTGTTGAAGAATACCTGCAACAGCTCACAGAGTCAGTGTTCAGTGTGTTGTTGTTCCTCCTACGCCAGAACATCGGCTTTTGGAATAACTCGTTATAAAACATTAGTAGGCTTAGATTATAGAAAGTATAACTGTTACCTTACCCTACTTACCAACTAATCAATCATACCATAACTCCACAACTTAATTACTAATCATATCATTTGTACTGCTATTTACCATCAGTTATTAATTGTATCGTTTTGTTGATGGAATATTGTTATTTGGAGAATATTGATAAATAACCCGAATTTCCCAATCTTCTTGATACACTACAGGTTAGAGAGACAGGCTACATATAACAATTGCGATTTATATTATTGTGGTGTGTAGTGAATCTAATGCTATTTGATAGACACTACATGAGTCAATTGCTGTTCTCTTTATGTATGATCAAATTCATTGACGGTCGGCAGAATAGTGTGCATGATTGTGGCTGGTAACAAATGTGGGAGCGCTATCGGCGCCCGGTCCCGGATCCACGGCCACGCACTATCCCGCTCGAGGGGTGAGCTGGAGAAGGCTGAGGTAAAACTAGGAAACTAGCTGCAGTATATCAGTATATTGTGTATTGAGATACATGGATAACAAATAATGATGTGATACAACCAGACAATGAAACTAATAACGAACTACCTACAAAACATGACTGACAACAGACAACCCTACACCGATAAGTCATCTCAATAACTAAACTGAATGATAACTACTGACTGCGCCCTGCCCCCAGGACTATATCCCTGACAGCTACCGTACAACCAGCTGTTCACACCCTAGGTGCTAACAAGATACTACTATATCATACCTACTTAACCTATACAATACATACTAATCAGTCCAATAATACACCATCCCATATTACAATATCACATCCCCCCTTCTTAAAAAAAAAACTCGCCCACGAGTTTCTAGAACGCACAAACTACAAACCCCAAGTCTAATGACTACATCGACAAGTAAAGTCTACCTCAACGGCAGTATAGATACTGTATATGAAGCACGATACCAACAATGCATTCAACTAGCCTAAGGCCAATAATATCTAAATCGAAATTTCGTACTGCATGTATCGTAAGCCAGTATGACTAAAGAATAACACGTACAACTCAATGAGTAACCAAATAACACTATATCAAGCATAATTGCAATCTATAAATCGCACCGTAAGTAACCGACCATAGTACAATCCATAAAATGTGTCACTGCCACAATAAATAAAGGCTATATAAGTAAATAATTAATACGTGTATCTATCACATGAAAATGTATCCATACAGTATCTATCATAAACATGTATCCATCCATACAGTATCTATCTATCCGTATCTTATGTAATAATAATACGTAATGACGTAACAAAAATATACAAAAAAATATATATGTTGGAGTTATGTACATAAGGTAAATAATAATACATACAGAATAGAGAATACTCTACAAAATGTACATAACTGAGGCACAAAATATCTCGTGGGCGAATAACGGGTGAGAGCCGAGCAATGGAACGGAATTTTAAAAAATCACAATATCTAAATAATTCAGGATAACAATTTTTTTTCCAAACAAAAGTTATTCATTGTTAATAAATGCAATTTATCTATGTAGCCATGGTAACCAGCAAACAGTCAAGTCATATCGACTACGTCTCTATAATTTGCGTCAACGGTCAACAGTCGCTATCGTCACCGTCGTAGACGTCCGCACTGTCGTTCCCCCTACCTGTATCATCTCCCGTGGAGTTACTTTCTTCCCTATAGTATGGTTTTAAGTCCTTCACATTTACAATAATAAGTCGAGAACGTGGATTTGGTTTTCCCGATTTTCCCAACAGTTTAATGGCATAACTTGATTTACCAACCTGATCAACAATAGCATAAGGACCCCTAAACATGAAGCTCAGCTTCGTATTCTTACCTTTGGTCGTCCTATCATAGTATAATACAGACTGCCCCTTAGTGTAGGTTCGAATGTTACTGCGTTGGCGCTTCCCCAGCTTACCATCGTGGTATTGTTTCTGTTTCACTTGTGTAAGCCTAAGAGCTTCCCTGGCTATCCCATGGGCCCGCTCCAAACGAAACCTTAATTCGTCTGCGAATGTTGCTTCATCTGCTAGCAAGCTGTACGGCCGGGCTATCTGCGTGTCTACTTGAGTTGTCGCCTGTCGCCCATACATTAAAGAGAAAGGAGTTTCCTTAAGTGTACTCTGAATCGAAGTATTATAATTAAACGCAACAGCGGGAATAAACTCGTCCCAATTATGCGGGTTGGTAGCTGTCAACGATAACATGTTTACAGCTAACTGGTTAATGCGTTCTGTAAGACCATTGCAAGCTGGGTGGTATACCGACGTAAATACGGAAACAATACCAAACATTGCAGTTAATTCCTTGAATAAATTAGACGTGAAATTACTACCCCTATCGCTTAATAAACTCTCGGGGGCGCCGTATATAAGAAAAATACCATCCACTAAAGCCCTGGCAACGGTAGCGGCTTCTTCATTTGGTAACGGGAGGAGGGAAGCGTAACGAGTAAGATGATCAACTACTGTAGGGATAACCTTGTTACCTTTAGATGACGTCTGGAAGCCTTTAACGATATCAATTGAAAGGCGTTGCAAGACACGTTCAACGACTGGGAGAGGTGACAGTGGTTGGGTCTGAGGGACGCCCTTCCTACGCTGGCATGGGTCACATTCACGAATGTGCTGCTTAACATTATCCTTTATACCTACCCAATAATACTTCATATGGATAGCACCTACCGTTTTATCAATACCCATGTGAGACTTTTCATCGTGACACATGGATATAATTTGTTGCCTTAGTAACTTAGGAACTACAATCTGTACCTTCGATTTACCGTTACTTGTTGATAAATGGCAGAGTATATTGTCAACCATAACATATTGTGCTCTAAACTTGAGCATGTAACGATACTCGTGTAGCGATTTGCGCACATCGGCATCGGCTATTGTAACAGCTGTGTCCAGTAATGTATCAATCATAGGCTGTAAGTTATTGTCTTCTGATTGTAACTTACGCAAGGCAGTCAATGTGCAGTACTGTTGGCCGCCCGGAAGTGTCCAATTATTATTATTGTCATTATTGATAATGTATGTGACGTCACTATCGTGGTTGGGTCTGTCTGGGGAACTTAGAATGTCACATGGATTAGGTTTTGGCGGCTGCACGCCATTGTCTAGGTCCACCTCAACAGCGTTTGGTCTATCGCTATCATTATGTAGGTCTAAATTGGCTAGTCCTATCAAGCAATAATTATCTGACGAGACTGGGTCATTATGCATAGGGGGAAGTAACGTATCCATGGCAACCGGTTCATTAGAAACGGTTTCGTCTCGTTGGTTGCCAGGGGTTACCTGTAATGGTATTCTAGAAAGACAATCAGCGCGGTTAAGTCGGCCTGGCCTGTAAACAAAATTGAAATTAAATTCAGACAGTTTAACGGCCCATCGCTGCAAACGCCCTGGAAGTTCGAGTTTGGTCTGTAAACAACTGAGTGGTTTATGATCCGAAACTAACGTAAATGCGCGGCCAATGAGGTAAAACCTGTGTTTCTGCATTGCCCAGACCACGGCTAAAGCCTCTAGCTCCGTAATGGACCACTTTCTCTCAGCGTTGCTTAGCGACCTCGATGAGTAAGCAATTACGCCCGCATCCTGATATAAAACAGCTCCTAAAGCTATACCGCTAGCGTCAGTCTCTAAGTAAAACGGCTGGTCGAAATCAGGGTGTTCTAGAATAGGGTTATTAATTAGGCGTTTCTTAAGGAATGTAAAAGCCTGCTCACAATCGCTTGTCCATACGAACTCTTGGTTTTTCCTTAACAACACGTTCAAGGGAGCTACAATCTTACCATAATCCTTAATAAATTTCCTATAGTAACCACATAATCCTAGGAAGCTATAAAGTTGCTTTGCATTGGCCGGTCGCGGAAAATCAACCATGGCTTGGACCTTATCCTTGTCCATATGCTGCCCTGAGCTATCTATCACATGGCCTAGGAATTTTACAGATGTCGCCCCGAACATGCACTTACTTGGTTTGAGCTTCAAGCCGAGATCGATAATTCTACGTAATAGAATGATAATAGTACTTACGTGGGTGTCCCATTCCCGGGTATACAGTATGACGTCATCGAGGTAAATGAGAACGTACTCGATACCATGCAAAGCTAATTGCATAAGATTCTGGCAGCCAGAAGGGCTGGACTGGAGGCCAAAGGGCATTCTAACAAATTCGTAATGGCCACTATGTGTTACGAAAGCGGTTTTATGTGTATCTTCAGCGGCTAAGGGTACCTGCCAAAACATCGATTTAAAATCGAGTGTCGTAAAATATTTGGGCCGTGCTGTGCCAATTTCCGACAACATTTCGTCTATGCGCGGCAAAGGCCAAAATTGTGGCACAGCCGCAGCGTTAAGGCGGCGAAGATCAACGCAAAACCGCCACTTACCATCTTTTTTTTTACTTAATATTATTGGTGCCCCCCACTCACTGTTGCTAGGTTGAATAACACCTGCGGCTAACATATTGCCTACCTGTTTGTCAATCTCTTTCCTAAGCCCCATAGGTACTGTACGTGGTCTCGTGTAAAAGGGCTTAGCCTCTGGTTTAAGTGGGATTCTATGTTCTAATAGGTCAGTCTTACCTATATCGCAATCTCCAAAGGAAAACGCCGCAGCATGTTGAGTAGCAATATCTATTAACTGGGTCCTCTGCTGAGGCTCCAAATGATCTAACGGTAATTCCTTAGCTAAATACTCCCTTTGTATGTCGCGCTCTACCGAGTCTTGTTTAACTTCTTTATTGAAGCTATCATTATCTACTGTACAATATAATGCAATTTTCTGATTGCGATATATTGTAACCGGGTAGTTATTCGGATTTAATAACTGCACTGGGACCTTACCTGATCCGTCCAATGGGTTAGAAACTACACTTCGCGCAGTTAGATACGAACCCCTTGGTTTTACTAACGGCTCTATCATTACCGACTCTGCTAATAATCCATTATCATACAATTTCCCTGCCAGTCTCACCTGTGTCCCTGCTGGGATCGTAGTCTTATCTATCGCAGAAACAAAACAACAAAAAGGGTTTGTACTCTTACCGTTACCAGCGTTGCTGGGCGTGTTTAACCTGGCAAAGTACACTCTTTCCTGGTTGGTTAGAACCAAACATCTGTCTAGAAAATCTATGGACGCACAAGCAATACTTACGAAATCTAACCCTAACAGAAACGGGGGAATCCCAACACAAGATAATTCTGCTACGTGGACCTCGAGGGAAACCGAAAAATTGCTTGTAACTGATATTTGTAAAGTAGCCAATCCCATAGGTTTAACCTGTCCCCCTATACCGCTAATAGGTGGTAAATCAAGGGCACGCAACTGCACACCGGATGGGAGTTTCCTAAAATCTATCAGGGAATAATGTGAGCCACTATCTAAAAATGCTTCACCATCCTCGTTTTCGATTCTTACTGGAAAATGCATGTCTAGTTTATTGGACACTACAGCTGTGTACATTGAAGCTGGATTGGGATTTGGGTTAAAATTAGGGTTAGGGTTGTAAGTAGGGTTAGGGTTGTAATTCGGGTTAGAGTATTGCCTGTTAGGATTTGAGTCGGTATTCGTACGTGGTCTAGTGCAATTTCGGCTATAATGTCCCGGTTCCCCACAGTTGTAGCAAGTAACCGAACTGTTGCTACTGTAGTTATTAGATCGTGGTGTAAACCCTCTGTTACTGCTGTCCCGTGAGTTGCCCGTACCGCTAGTACCAGTCCACCTTGCGTTGGGGTCAAACCAGTTATTCTGTCCCCGACCGTGATTATCGCGGCTATAATTATTATTGTAATTGGCGCGTGGGTAGCTACTGGTATTTGGTGTCTGATTGGACAGTTTCAGTTGTAAGTCCTTCAGTTGTCTTTCTAGATAACTCATATCAGTCTGTTTTGGGGACTGTTCTGAAAAACTAACCTTGCTGTATGAAGTTTGTCTGGGACTGGGAGCGGTTCCCTGGGCCTATTACTCTGGTCCTTACGATCGCCCAATTCACAGCCAAATATACCATTATTTTCCTGTCTTAAATAAAGTTCCTCGCGCCTAGCACGGTGAACTGCCTCCCCAAAATTGCGCGGTTCTGTTAACCGTATACTTCTCGCTAATTCAGGGGAAATCCCTCTATAAAATATTGGCAAAAGTAAAAGTTCCCGTTGCTCAGTGCTCATTCCCGGAAAAGCTTGTACCCCTAAACTAGTTATAAGATCGGAAAATTCAGAAATAGTTTCCCCCACCTTCTGTTTACGATCTAGTAATTCATTGTACACAAAACTAGTATCCTGGGGGCAAAAACGGGCACGTAAAATATCACGAATTGCATCATAGTTTTCCTGTTCATGTTTAGCCAGTTCATCAAGGACACGTGCAGCCCTACCGGTTAAATAAACAGGCACAATCTTACCGAGAGCGTCGTTCTTCCACCCCCTGAGTCTGGCGATCCGTTGCACCGATCTGTTCCACGCCTCGAAATCACCAGAACCATCAAAGCAGTCCGGTTCCTTGCGGATGCTTTCCATAGTCGGATCTCGTCGTCGAGTAGTCGGCGGAGCAACCGTTGGAGAATCTCGTCGTCGAGTAGTCGGCGGAGCAACTGTTGGAGAATCCCGTCGTCGAGTAGTCGGCGGAGCAACCGTCAGAGAATCCCGTCGTCTAGTAGTCGGCGGAGCAACCGTCAGAGAATCCCGTCGTCGAGTAGTCGGCGGAGCAACCGTCAGAGAATCCCGTCGTCTAGTAGTCGGCGGAGCAACCGTCAGAGAATCACGTCGTCGAGTAGTCGGCGGCCCTGAAATTGATCGGTTCAAGGATCCCCGTTGCCGTCGCGATCCGTGTAACGAGGGCAAGAGAGAACTACGACGCAACTTTGAAACAGCTCCCGATGACTTGTAGAGGAACGAATGTTCGTCCGTGCTGTCTGGATGAGGAGAACCAGAAGCGGAACGCAGTTTCTGCCGATAGGAAGGCTTACCCGTGGGAAAGTTAACGCTTCCAGCTTGTTTGCGCTCGGGTCGACGCGCAGGCATACAGTGGAATAATCGTCAGAGACCCGCCACCCACAGTCTGACTGCCTGATACAGTGATGGGTACGGTAGTTGGTCGTGGTAGCGATAGCCTCGTAGGCCAGACAGAGTTAGAGTACCTGTTGCCGGTAGCGCGGTAGGCCTGTCAGACTGTCAGTTTCTCTACTCCCGGACAAGCCCCCATGTGGGAGCGCTATCGGCGCCCGGTCCCGGATCCACGGCCACGCACTATCCCGCTCGAGGGGTG
>JAUCBJ010007357.1:0-19445 GCA_032718475.1 Nemertoderma westbladi
GCCTAAATGCTGCCTTACTCAATGTTAAATAATTTATTGTTCTCGAATATTTATTTCGTAACTAGGGAACCGCGTAACTACAAACCTATATTGGATATGGAGTTCCGTTTCGAAGTTCGCCTTGCAGAGACTAAAGTTGCAATAACTTTTGAGTGTGTGAATGTAATTTACTCAAATAGGGTAGGTGCGCGAAAAAATAGTTGGGCTAGAAGTATTACGTGCAAACCTTTTCATTTCGATGCTCTTTCAACACAACTAATAAAATTAACCAACAATATTTTTTTCACTCATTGTAATTATATTTACTGTTTGCTTAATCTGTTTGTGTTTATATCTGTTTATGTGCAGTATTTAGTGCCCTACGTCAAAGAAACTAATATATTTATAGCATTATTTACATTTCTAATTAAATTAAGGAATTAAAAACGTGTTGGTGTTATTATATTCATTTATCGGAATTTATATTATAGGAATTTATTATTCGTTTATGCATTCTAGTTAATTAATTGATATAATTAACGACATAATTATATTTATAAATACTTGAAATAAAGTAACATTATTCTTTCAGTATGATTGTACCGTGCGGAGATATCACGAGACCGCTGATAAGTCGTCATAATAATATAACAAAATACATAATATGTTCTAGAATGGTTTGTATCCGATGGCAGAGGTACGATAATGAAAATGGTGTGAATGGGTGTCGCCTGAGTCCTGAGTGCCTTGTAAATAAATACCTTATACTGTATTACCTATACTGTAAGTAACTTGTAATAAATACCGTTGTTTATATTATCCTCCAAAAATTCCATCCCCCATTTTCTTTACTCTCCCCCAAACAAAACTCTTTTAGAATTGTTAACTTTCTCAGGGAGACAACACATTTATTGAACTGTTATTTGTTAATTTGTACGGTTATTTTGTACGAGTAACTATTATAACTAACTAACTAACTAACTAAGTAACTAAGTAACTAACGTAATAATAGTTACGAATAGTTTAACAGTTCATTAGATAGTTGTCTCCCCTAAATCCCGTAATAAATTCTATATCATAATTTCCGTACTAAAAGTGTTATTTATTTCTTACGCAAATTGTGTTATATTGTACGGAAATTTGTAGCATTCTTGAAATCGTCAAGTTGTATTAATTCTACAGTATAATATTAGCTACCGCATTGTTACATAAATTATACTAAGAAAGATTCCCTATGAACATTATGAAATAGGCCTACAATCATTCTAGAAAATATAAGTTTCCCGTTTCATTTAGCGCAATGTAGGCTACTATACTACATCTTGTCCTGGAATATAGTGTCGTTATTCTGGTACATGGACCCCCCCCCCCCAAAATTTTTCTACAAATCTTAATGAGATTGCATGAAATTTGAAACAGAGATAGTTTCACCTCCCTCCTCCTGACTGGGTGAGCCAGAAATTTTATTTTCGCTTTCGTTGTTTAGCTACAAACGTTTAAAAAAAGTGTCTCCGTCGATATAGCGCCAGTTACAACGTAGTTATTCTTCAAACTTTAAAGCTGCTGCGGCCGCTCGCCGCTGCCGCTCGCCGCTGCCGCTCGCCGCTCCTGTGGTGTATCATGGCCTTTAGTGATTTTTTGGTACTATTGGAAAGCTGAAGAAGCAAAGATTCCAAATATGTAATAACATTTGAATTTGGTTGGGAAATAGCTGAGATATGGGTATTCGAAATTTGCATGTATTTGCTTCCGCTGCAGGCCATTTATTCCTTTTAATAAATACACAATGTTCTAGAATATTTTGTTTATCTCATAAGTAGCTTGGCAATAATGAATGCAATGCCTAAATGGTAATACTAGTATATGGATATTCATACATAATCAAAATGTATTTATTTTCCCTTTTGATGGATTTCAATATTTTTGGTGTTATCACCATATTTTGCATCAACATTGATGGTTACTGGCAGCCTCTCGCGTTTTTCAGCAAACAACTAAGACCTCCAGAACAGAGGTATAGCGCATTTGACAGGGAACTATTGGCCCTATACTTAGGTATTCGACACTTTCGTTATTTTCTGGATGGCCGAGAGTTCACGGCCTTTACAGACCATAAGCCTCTAACTATGGCAATCTCCAAAGCTTCAGACCCCTGGTCTCCTCGACAACAGCGACACCTGGCCTATGTCTCCGAATTTACAACAACAATCAAACATATATCAGGGAAAGATAACCTGGTCGCAGACGCACTTTCACGAACAGGGGTCAATGAACTTTCTCTGTCAGTTCAGTCTGGTTTAGACTATATATCCATGGCAGTTGACCAATGTACTGACCCTGATATTCAGGCTTATCGCACTGCAATCAGCAGTTTGGTATTACAGGATGTGCCGTTTGAGCCAGGGGGCAATACTATACTATGTGATGTCTCACTGGGCCACCCTCGTCCAGTGGTTCCAGAGCCTTGGCGTCGCCAGGTATTCGATGTTATACACGGATTGTCACACCCCTCTATACGAGCCACACGTAAACTTATAGCTGATCGTTTTGTTTGGCATGGTATCCATAAACAAGTTGTAGAATGGGCCAAGTCATGCATTCCCTGCCAAACTGCAAAGATACAGCGCCACATAAAGGCTCCTATACAACCAATCGCCATCCCTGAGAGACGCTTTGATCGCATACACGTGGATCTCGTGGGGCCTTTACCAGTCTGTCAAGGTTACTCACACCTCCTTACCATTGTTGACAGAACTACTAGATGGCCCGAAGCCATTCCTCTGTCTGACACCTCAACACCAAGCTGTGCGAGGGCTTTAATACTCAACTGGATAGCCCGTTTTGGAATCCCCACTGACCTATCATCTGATAGAGGATCTCAGTTTACCTCGACACTGTGGGGTGAAGTGACAAAACTGTTAGGTGTACAACACCACAAGACCACCTCCTATCACCCACAGGCCAATGGCCTAGTAGAACGTTTCCACCGATCTCTAAAAGCATCACTAAAAGCCCGACTTAGTAGCCCCAATTGGTTAGATGAACTGCCCTGGGCCCTCCTAGGTTATCGAACTGTACCAAAGGAAGACTTAGGCTGTTCCACGGCAGAACTCGTGTATGGATCGCCATTAACTGTCCCTGGGGACTTCGTTCGCTCCTCTACAGCTCCGTCAGACCCACAGGCACGGTTGACAGAAGTGAGGGAACAGGTGAAGCATTTTCTCCCACCCCTAACTACTCAACACAGTAACACTTCCGCCTACGTTCCTTCAAAACTCCATAACAGTAATTATGTGTTCATCCGTAGAGACTCACATCGAACACCCTTACAGTGACCGTACGAGGGTCCATTCAAAGTTATTTCAACTGGACCCAAAACGTTTACTGTAGATTTCAGCGGGAAGCCTCAAACCATCTCAATAGATCGATTGAAACCTGCCCATTTAGACTCTGATCACCCGGTTACGGTTTTTATACCACGTCGCAGGGGCCGCCCGCCTATGAAACATAAAATCGAACTTAGAGCGCCACCCAGCGCCAATATACCTCCCCAGACTTTCACTAGACCTCTAGCCCCACGTAGAACTGACAGAGTTGCATGCCCTCCGAAATACTATGGATTCACTTAGAGGTTTTGGGGGGAATATTGTGGTGGTCTTGAGGAGTAAAACCTCTATGGGACTGGATGGCTCGCCCCAAGCAGGACTGTCGTCTGTTACCGGTACTTATTAGTAGGCCTAGTTCTCAGTCATGCAATATTGAATCTATGAATTTAGCAATATATGTTCCGCCGATATTGAAACCGCTACAGCACCCACTTCCAAAAAAATAAGTTTGAGATGTCTCGTTAGATTTTCATTTATTCTATTGAATTCAGAACTGCCATAAACCTGTAAAATGCAGAAATAGGTTGTGACATTCAATTGAACTATTGGATGGCTTTTCAAAATTTCGTGTTTGCACCAAATTTTGCACCCAGGATCGAAAAATACAAGTGTGATGTCTGGTGCAACTCATATATTCCATAAAAATCATCACCCTGAAAAACTCTTTTACGCAAAAAGCAGATTCACACAATCATTTTACAATATTGACATATTAAAATTTTTGTGCTAGCACCAAAATTTGGCACCCGCCTAAACAAAGAAGTTTGAAATTTCTAGCACATTTTATGTATTCCATCACATTGCGAACACCAAAAAAACCGATGTAATTCAAAAATAAAGGTGTTACAAATCATATACCATGAAAAGTAATTTTCCAAAAACGTCTCATAAAAAGTGTCAAAAAAGGTGCCATAACTCGAAAAATTATCAATATTTTTAAAATCGTTTTCTAGGAAGACAATAGATTCTTAAAGTCATAAATTTCAGATTCCCAACTGTGTTTGTTTCAGAGTTACAGTATATAACAAAAAATCCACGGTGGGATCATATTGACCCCCCCCCCGTGTTTAATAGGATTAGTAAGTAATATGTATATTCTTACTGAAAGAAATGTTATATAAATTATAGACAAGTACAGTCGACTATGTTCGTTACCTTATTGTATGCCTCTAAGGCTTTCGATAGAATCAATCACGATGTTATTTTTGCCAGTGGAGTAGATGGTGTTCCCCCTGAGGTCTTTAAAATACCTGAGTGTTTAAAGCTCATCTATCCCATCATAGTAGACATGTACCGTACAACAAGAGTCCCACAAGAAATGAAAACAAATAAGTTGGTGCCAGTTCCCAAGAAGGGCAACCTAACACTCTATGGTTCTTTTCAGGGAATCTCATTGATCTCAATTGCTGCAAAGCTATACAATAGAATTCTATTAAATCGCATCAGAGATCCCATTGAGAGACTGCTCCGTGGAAATCAGAATGGGTTCCGTAAAGGTCGTGGGACCATGGAGCCCATTTTGGCACTTAGAAGGATAATTGAAGAGTTATCAAAAAAGAAAGACAGCATCTGGCTGTTATCTTTGTTGACTTCTTCAAGGCCTTTGATTCAGTCTCTCGCTCACGTATGTTCAGCATACTTTCATTATATGGGATTCCTGATGAAATTATTGCAGCAATCAGATCTGTATACGATGGTTCGACAACATTTGTGTCTACTGTTGACGGTGACACAGAACCATTTGAAGTGTTATGGGGCATCCTCCAGGGAGACACACTTGCACCATTCTTGTTCATAATTGTTGTTGACTATGTTCTACGCATGTCCTTAGATCATCATAATGATGATGGGGTGATGATAACTCCACCTACTGGCTCCAGAAGTCGAGGAAATCCTGCCAAGTACCTAACGATCTAGACTTTGCTGATGACTTAGGAGTACTCTCAGAATCACTAGAGGGAGCCCAGCGGCTCCTCAGCTCATTAGAACATGCTGCTTCTAGTGTTGGTCTTTTTATTAACTCCGGAAAGACCAAAATTTTGACAGTTAACTTTGAAAGAATAGGGTGTATTTATTAAATAGACTAAAATTTCCTCGCGCAGGTGCAAAACCATGCCACTTTTGAACGCTCATATCTCAGCTATTTTACGTCGAAATTCAGATTCTGTTACTTATTTGGAATCATTGTGTAACTGGTCTAATATCGCTGGGGACACTTTTTTTAAACGCTTGTAGCTAAAGATTGAAAGCAAAAATAAAAATTCTGGCTCACCCAGTCAGTGGTCGGGAGGTGAAACTATCTTTGTTTCAAATTTCATGCAATCTCATTACGATTTGTAAAAAAATTAGGGAGGGGGGGGGGGGGGGGGGGGGGGGGGGCGTGTCACTGAATTACGACACTATATTCTGGAACATGGTGTAGTGTGATCATAAATGTGATTATTATTCTTGCACAATATATTGTTCTATATTTCATGGAAAACTGTCGTCAATTATAATTTATAATAAATAACATTCAGTGGTTTGTTATACGTTATACATAACGATATGTGATGTATGTGATACACATACAATATTGCAATGTTCTAAAGTTAATATACGGAAATAATAACCTGAAGCGAATAAAACTGAATAATCACTGATGCCGTTCCAGAAGCAAATTATCCTGTATAATTACCGAGGCCGCAGGCCGAGGTTATTATATTAGGTTAATTTGCTGAAGGATAAGGCAGAAGTGATTATTACAGTTTTATTCGCTTCAGGTCTTTATTTCCGTATATTAACTCTAGAACATTGTAATATTGTGTTTATTGTTAATTAGAGCATATTGAACGAACAACATAACAGCATACTGTACTTTGTACTTTTAAGAAACCTGTTCTAATACATATTCAATTTTTTCAAGCCTTGCGTAGCATTTAAATCCATTTCCTTGAATTAATATCGCTCCAGAGGTCGTGGGGTTCTACCCATGCAGGCGGGCCAGGATAGTTTTCGTTTTGGCACAAATGCTAAGGGACTAACCAAACCAGGGCGCATATTTGCTTTGTTAATTAAATGGTCGTTAAATGAGTACCAGTTATCTCTTTGCCTGTAAGAAGTATAGTTCTGCGGGGTCTATACTGGAAATGAGTCGTGAGACCTTTTCTATTTTTCGTACTTGTTTCAAGGAGGTCTCCTTGTCTTTTATTTTCATTTCCGCACTCATTGCCTCTATCATAAGAAGGACGACCGAATCTGTGCAACTACTGTATATTTTTTTCATTATCTATTTTATAAATTGTTGCAGAAATCACGTTATTATAGATTCTTCAATACTAGACTCTTTTCACTGATAAATTAGTAAAGATAAAGCCAACTTTACTATGGATATTCATAATAATAATACGATTTGTTGGTATTTTTAATAACACTAGCTACTGTACCATTTTTATGAATGCACTAACTACCATTGAAAACACTAGCTACTGTACCATAAAAATTAAACATGTACCGAGTCGGAAATATGTTCCAGAACATAAATCAACAGCCAAAACAGCTATAAAACAGTTATACAAAGGCAGAATAATTGTCACACGGGTTACACTAGTAAGCCCCCCCCCCCCCCCCCCCCCCCCCCCCAGTAAAATTTAATGAAATTAGTAAGATGGCAAACAACGAAAAGATCTTAAGTTATTTTTATCCCGTTTCTATCTAATTTAATGATGCTCGATTGGGTTTTGGTGAGGTCTGTTTGTAATAAGAGTTTACGAGTTAATAAGAGTTAAGAGTTTGATCATTCTTACGAATACTGGAGTAAAATTTAAAGTGCCAATCTGTTAATGAAATGCTTCTTGAGATGGTCATTTTGCTTAATGTGAAATACAGTATATACAATACAGTAGCTACAGTAGGTCTACATGTGAAAAACCGTATCAAAATTGATATATTGCTGTACCATAGGATAATAAATAAAATTATATGAATATACTGCAACATATATTTTCTAGAATCCCGTATCAGAGCAATTTCTAAGATAAGAGTATAATTTTAGGAAAAAGCAACATTTATAGAACATTTTTTTAAAATTATACGATTATAATTTTAGCTAGTTTCCGTAGCAATATGCGAAAATTAACAATAAACAATAATATTTGTTAATTTGTTCTGTTAGGTTAAATATAAAGTTCAAGTTACTCATTTATAACTGTTATCTTACTAATATTGAAAAGTTCTGCCCAATATCGTCGAAATGGTCCATTGAGTAACAATTGCGAATTCTTCTTCTTATTCAGATGAAGATAATCTAGATGTATTTGCATATCCATCTCTCTCAATTGTAATTGATACTCCTTAATCTTTTCCAAAGCCGTATCTAGTAATTCCTTCACAATATTTAACCTACTCGTATTACTCGTCACGTTATCCATCATATTCTGCATTATTGTCGCCTCCATCTCACTTTGCCTTATCATTTGATTCAAACTTTGCACAACAAAGAGATGAAATAATTTTTTGCTATTTTCAATTTTGATTTGTTTGACATGTTTTAACACCTCTTCAAGATTATCACTCAGTTTACATGTTCGCCCATCGATATTATGTTGACTTTCAATTTGGGCAAATAATTTATTCGTAAAATTCGAAATGATTAAAAATAATTTCAATATATTCTTGTCCATTACATCACTCAGGTAATGTTTTTGCGAGTATTTTTCTTTCTCATACTGGGTGTCAATTTCTTCATGCAAAAACAACATTTGCCTTTTCAAACAATCAATAACATCGGCGTTATCTAGTTGCTCCAATTCTTCCATTGTCATTACTTTAAGGTCTTCTGTTATTTTATTAAATATTTTTGTTTGTTTCTGGAATTTTATTACAATTCTATTGATTACGTAAAGTTTGACTTTTTTCATGTCTTCATCAATATTGTTTGTAAGTTTGGCAATTATATGAATAGCACCGCTAGGTTGACATATACAAGGCAGCGTATTGCCACTATCTTCTTCTTGAGAGTGAGGCTGCGACTTCCAGTACTTCATCAGTAATATAATTTTCCGCCCAAAGTCTCCACTATCAGCACTGTTTACAAATTTAACTTCTACTTTACTGCCAAACTCATCTGCGTCACGGATAACAATATCAAAAGCCTTACGCGTCGATCCTGCTGAGAAATCAAAATATTTGTTCTCAGTAATGAGTGGATAATATTTTATATTGGTGAGTATGCAACTGGAACTGGTAGAACCTGGTTGGTCTGCTGTGATTGTACCGTCGTCTGTGTGAATGATACGAATTGGGTTATTGGTGGAAATACAACTGAATAATTCTTCTTCTTCCACATCTTGAGCGCGAGTGTTGTAGCGAAACCGAACAATTCGAGACGCCTTAAGTGAAACGCAATAAGGAATGATGAGTCGCTCCATCGTAAACCGACGACACAAAACCGAAATATATCATTGTTTCATTATATTAAACTACGGTTGCAGTGATAGCTCACCCTAATAGTTACTTGGGAGGTACCGGTACACCATTGCCTGGAATGTAGTGTCATATTTCAGGTACACCTTAGATTGTTTGCAATCAAATACCCACGCGCAGATCTGATGCTAAAACATGAAACTATCGAACGCTTAATCTCCTCTATTTATTATCAAAATTCCTATGTTTTGCACATTTGTAATGGCAGAAAATCACACGGAAAAGCGATATATAAACTTTTTAAATTGAAAGATTATAGCTAAAATATTAATTCTTTCACACCCGTAAAACAGAAAACAGAGCATGAATTAAGCACGAGAGGATATGAAAATAAGGTGTACCTGAATTAAATAACTATATTGCCATGTCGACGTGAAATAAAGTAAACTAAATGATGGGCTACGGGGTGTTATACTATTTATAAATACTTGAAATAAAGTAACATTATTCTTTCAGTATGATTGTACCGTGCGGAGATATCACGAGACCGCTGATAAGTTGTCATAATAATATTACAAAATACATAATATGTTCTAGAATGGTTTGTATCCGATGGCAGAGGTACGATAATGAAAATGGTGTGAATGGGTGTCGCCTGAGTCCTGAGTGCCTTGTAAATAAATACCTTATACTGTATTACCTATACTGTAAGTAACTTGTAATAAATACCGTTGTTTATATTATCCTCCAAAAATTCCATCCCCCATTTTTTTTACTCTCCCCCAAACAAACTCTTTTAGAATTGTTAACTTTCTCAGGGAGACAACACATTTATTGAACTGATATTTGTTAATTTGTACGGTTATTTTGTACGAGTAACTATTATAACTAACTAACTAACTAACTAAGTAACTAACGTAATAATAGTTACGAATAGTTTAACAGTTCATTAGATAGTTGTCTCCCCTAAATCCCGTAATAAATTCTATATCATAATGTTAGCATAGTGTTATTTATTTCTTACGCAAATTGTGTTATATTGTACGGAAATTTGTAGCATTCTTGAAATCGTCAAGTTGTATTAATTCTACAGTATAATATTAGCTACCGCATTGTTACATAAATTATACTAAGAAAGATTCCCTATGAACATTATGAAATAGGCCTACAATCATTCTAGAAAATATAAGTTTCCCGTTTCATTTAGCGCAATGTAGGCTACTATACTACACCTTGTCCTGGAATATAGTGTCGTTATTCTGGTACAGGACCCCCCCCCCCCAAATTTTTCTTCAAATCTTAATGAGATTGCATGAAATTTGAAACAGAGATAGTTTCACTTCCCTCCTCCTTGTTGGGTGAGCCAGAATTTTTATTTTCGCTTTCATTCTTTAGCTACAAACGTTTGAAAAAAGGGTCTCCATCAATATTACACCAGTTACACCATAGTTATTCTTCAAAACTTTTAGTGATTTTTTGGTACTATTGGAAAGCTGACCATGCAAGGATTCCAAATATGTACTAATATTTGAATTTGGTTGCGAAATAGCTGAGATATGGGTATTCGAAATTTGCAATGTATTTCCTTCCGCTGCAGGCCATTTATTCCTTTTAATAAATACACAATGTTCTAGAACATTCTCATAAGTAGCTTCATCTCATAAGTAGTTTGGCAACAATGCAATGCCTAAATGGTAATACTAGTATATGGATATTCATACATAATAAAAATGTATTTATTATCCCTTTTGATGGATTTCAATATTTTTGGTGTTATCACCATATTTTGCACCCACTTCCGAAAATAATAGAGATGTTTCGTTAGATTTTCATTTATTCTATTGAATTCAGAACCGCCATAAACCTGTAAAATGCAGAAATAGGTTGTGACATTCAATTGAACTATTGGATGGCTTTTCAAAATTTCGTGTTTGCACCAAATTTTGCACCCAGGATCGAAAAATACAAGTGTGATGTATGGTGCAACTCATATATTCCATAAAAATCATCACCCTGAAAAACTCTTTTACGCAAAAAGCAGATTCACACAATCATTTTACAATATTGACATATTAAAATTTTTGTTCTAGCACCAAAATTTGGCACCCGCCTAAACAAAGAAGTTTGAAATTTCTAGCACATTTTATATGTATTCCATCACATTGCGAACACCAAAAAACCGATGTAATTCAAAAATAGAGGTGTTACAAATCATATACCATGAAAAGTAATTTTCCAAAAACGTCTCATAAAAAGTGTCAAAAAAGGTGCTATAACTCGAAAAATCATCAATATTTTTAAAATCGTTTTCTAGGAAGACAATAGATTCTTAAGAAAAGTCATAAAATTTCAGATTCCCAACTGTGTTTGTTTCAGAGCTACAGTATATAACAAAAAATCCACGGTGGGATTATATTGACCCCCCCCCCCCCCGTATTTAATAGGGTTAGTAAGTAATATGTATATTCTTACTGAAAGAAATGTTATATAAATTATAGACAAGTACAGTCGACTATGTTCGTTACCTTATGCCTCTAAGGCTTTCGATAGAATCAATCACGATGTTATTTTTGATAACCTAGACCACCGAGGAGTACCGGTGTATATAGTACGCTTAATGCTTTGGTATGTGGATCAATATTTCTGTGTTAATTGGGTTTCAGAAATTTAATCGTCTTTCTGTTTCGAACGGAGTGCGCCAGGGTTGAATGTGCAGCCAGTATTATATGGATACTTTATCCTCTAATTTAAATAAATGCAAAGTTGGCTAATTAATAATAAACTGTGCAACAATTTTCTTTATGCTGACTGACGATTTAGTTTTAGTATCCCCTTCTGAAAAAGGAATGAAAAACTGTATATAATGTAATTGTCAGTGCTAAGAAATGTGATTTTATATATATTAGATGAGAATCTCAATCCAAGTGCTTTTTCCTTCCTTTAAATAAGTGAAACTTAATTTCCCATGTATAACTGATACTTTCTGACGATAAGGTTATCTTTGGACAAAGTAGGAACTTATATACAAATACAGTATGCAGGCAAATAGTTTGAAAAGGCGAATCTTTATGTGCTCTATAATGGAGTGGATGTAGTGAATCAATGTATTAAGTTCACATGTGGTCCAATTATACTAAGACAATGTACAACAAATTTACAGTTTCTTTAAAAAAAAATGAATACTAATATTGGTTCAGAAAATATTATATAATTATAATATAGTTCTAGTACAGTATAAAACGTGCATGGCAAAAAGGTATCTCTGACAATTTTAAACTACCTATTTTCCAAAAAAATCATCTTGTTTGAGAAGGCAAATCCCTATACTTCTTCTGGTTGTACATCATTAATTTGCTATTAATTAGCTATAAAATGTACAGCCGTAATATGATAGGACTCCGCATAAGTAATACATACCCACTCAAAGTAAATACCAACATCATTTCAAATTCTAGAATGAAATAATTATACAAATATAAATGTGTCTATTTAATGAATTAATATTATAAACCACCAACAGCTGAACTTATATTATTAACAAAAATATAACTGCAACCTGTGTGCTTTTGAATCTTCTTGTTTATTGTTTTGGTTATAATAGCCAGCCAGTGGAACTTGTTCATTTTAATAGTGATTGTAGGCCGTCCGCTGACGACGAAAATAGCGTTTAAAAGAGTATAAACTATGTGTTTGCACTCCAGGTAAGTAAGTTATGTTAACCAGAGATGCTTAGCCCATTTTAGCTTGTTCTTTTTCCAACCAGAACGCATGCATGTAATTAGTTAGTTCAGAATTTACTCTGGGATGGTGCAGTCTGGGGTCGCTTTTATCCATCTCAACCAATGGTTCTACATCCCAGCCTATTTCCTGGGCCTCTGTCTGAGGTTTGTTTAGCTTCGCTTTGGGACCAAGGTTAGCTTTGTGCAGTTTCTCTAGGAACTCGACATCAATGAATTCGTCTTTGGGGGCTATCGAATTGGGTTTAGCGGTGATTATATGGACTTTCTGCATTGGGTTCACGTGGTATTCTTTCTGAATCTTTAACGTCCGCATCTCTTTCTCTATCGTTTCCACTAGTATCGCGTTCTGCGCGATCATACTCATCCCTTCCTTCTCCACCTTCTCACCCATTTTATATTTAAATTAATTTCACTTCAATTTTTGTAATTAAAAAATAGTATTGCCACAATATATGGGACGGGGGGGGGGGGGGGGGACTGGACGCAAATACCTTCTTGACGAATTAATATCCCGCCTCAATGTTAAATTCTCAAGTCGCAGGTTACAGTGGCACGATATTTTAACCACAACAATAAACGAAACACAATAGTACAGGTTATAGTTTTTTTTTAGAGTAAATCAGCTGTTATTTGCGTCCAATTTCCCCTGGAGAGTGATTAATTTTTATTGCGTCCAGTCCCCCCCCCCCCCCCCCCCCACCCCCCCCTCCTATCTGCAATATATAGGTAATTTACTATATTATACATTTACTATAATTCACACATATTACTGTTATACAGAGGAGTAGAGTACGTTCCAAGAAGGTTTGTATACCATGCTTTGTAACATTTAACAAGGTTGAATTACTTAAATAAATGATTTAAGTAAATATTATTTATGTGTATTTTCTATTTTTGTATTGTATACCACTAATAACATGGCCGGTAGTAATCATGCATTAAGTTGGTGTTCATAATTAATAACTTGTCGTACACAACTATAATTTATAGTTTTTGGTACCATCTGAATGTCAAAATTGTGATGGTTTTTAATAGGACGATGTATACTTTGGGAATGGGGCATCTGAGGAAATACAAAAAAGTTGTGAATGCAGGATTATTGATGTAAAAGTAAATATTAACAAATTGATTTATTATTGTCATTATTGTTGGTTTTGGTTCTTTGGTGAAAACATATTTCATAAGAATAGTTAAGTTATTTCTTACATTCAATAAATGTTGAAGATGCACATAATATCATCGAGGTGTCTGATGCCAATAAAATCATCCGAAAATTCAGTTGAACAAAGCGCCATATAGTTCCAATGCTGCTAAGAGTTACAGTAAGACATACATAGGACGATAGGTAGAGAATGATAAATCCGGGGCAAAATAATTTACATTTATAATAAATTAACTTTTCATTTGATTAAATTTCCCTCTTAAAGAGCTTTGAATTAAAACTGACATTCTGAAAAATTTCAAATTCAAATTGACATTCTTTCCAATTGTCATTCTGAATGGATTTCTATGGCACATCATAATTAATTAAAAACGTATGCCAAAGTCTCAGGGATTTCGCATCCAGGTGATACCAAAAACTTTAACTAACTTTCTTTGTTTTACGACTTAGATATTCAAAAAGGAAATAAAAAAGGATTTCATATGAAATGTTTATGCATAGACGACACACATTCATCATTACCATATAGTCAATTTATGATTACTGTACAAAATTAGAAAAGAAGGCAGTCAGGCAGACGTTTGGCGCCGGGCTTAGGATATGGAGCCTGGAGAGGAACTAGTAATTTAGAACCTAGTCTAGGAACTAGTCTAATAATTTAGTAGGATTGGTTTTCGATGGGCGTCATTGAATCATACTGACTTTATAATAATATTATATTTATTAAAATCTAATATAATATATAAATTATAAAAAATTGTAAAACTATTAAGTGATAATAAGTAACGTAATACAATATTATAAATTATGTTAAAAAATTGAATTTAAAATAGCATCACTTGAAAACAATCTATACATCCTGACTTTAGGTATTACAACCTTAAATATTATCAATAGTTACTTTGTTGTTAATGTTGCCATGCCAACACTATCTGAGATAGATAGGATCATGTGATTTCTCGCTGCCAAAAACATACGCGGTACATCACATTGCACTATGAGATTGGTAATAGTGGAATGTGACACTTGCATAATGCGGAAGAGGCATTAAAGAACCGGAATTTGAAAATTATAGGGTAAGGCGATGAAAATATCCTCATCTGGGGTAATACTGATACACTTAATATAAATATACACTTAAATAAATCCACTTAAAAAATTTCAAACAATTTAAAAATGATGTGGATAACAATGAAGTTAAAACGTGAAGAAATTATACAAAATTATTCTCGAAACAGCCGGGAAAGTGTCAAGGAGTTCTAATCATGACTTCACATGTCAACTGTGTGCGGTTTTCAGGATTCCTCCTCAGCAATGGATAGACACAGGGATCTAAGTGATGTTATTAAATACCTGTAGGTATTGCTACGATTAGAAAGCTTATAGCTGAGTGAGTCCAGTTGCATACTCACAATGATTTTATGATACAGAATTTGTTTTTTAAAATAATAATTTTTAAAATAATAACTTTTGTTTTAAGATTTATATTAAAGGTTTTGTTAAGATGTTAATATTGTTAAGATTTATGGGTTAAGATATAAGATTTATGGGTTAGAATATAAGTATTGGCAGTATTACAGCTGAATAGCAAATCTTGTTTCATTGTGTGAAAGAGATACATATTAAGTATGTATTACATATGTTGTTGGATATGAGCTTAATTGTGTCTTGTCTTAACAACTACGGAATTGGCTGCAGTGGAACCCAGCTGCACATAGCTGCACATAGTTTGGCATGCAGCTGATAAGAAAAGTGGTTTTAACAAAGTTGGAAAATATTTGAAAACTAGATAGCCACATTGTCTACTGCTATAATTGAATAGTTTAATTTCGTATATGGTATATCATATATGGCATATATACATATCAATTAAATACAGTTCGTGGTGTAAATATTTGTCAAGAGTTTACTGCAATGGAGTTCCCATCGAGGCAGTTAATAACCCTCATCCCCTGATAATAAACAAGCATAACCAATTGTTTACATCCATTTAGGTGCCTTAACGAAGGCAACTGAACAACTCCCAGCCATTGAACAAGGCGATCCCACTAATTCAATTACAACCAACACCTGTCTACCAGATTTGCTTAGTTGTAACGCAGACTTCGGTATAAATAAGGTTAACTGGGGGCCGACTGCTGACCAATACCGACCTAATACTTTGCCATTGAGAATTGCAATGCCTTTATTCCACCCACTCATGTCTAAGAAGGTATCTTCCATGTCACTTTCATTAATAAAGAACTCATTACGGTATATGAAGGGAGTGTTGGTTTCCAAATCATAACCTCGATGAATAGATTTCTCAAAAACCCATTTTGAGATGTATTTCAGAAATCCCTGAGAAGCAATTATTTGATTAATATGGTTTTTGAATACAAGTGGCTCAAACCCAAGTCGATATATGTCCCAATTCTCTAAAGGTTTCCCATTTAATTCTGCACTTCCTATTCCCTTTCCTTCGTTTAATGCTTTACCATAACAGATCCGCCCCATGTTCTCAACTAGGATGTCTAGTCTAGTTAAACCGGCGGGTACAGAGATGTTGACTGGTTTATTCCTGTAGGAGAAACCGAACGATTGTTTATCAATAATGATGTAGGCAATATCCCTGAGGTTGTTGATAGTTAAAGTTTGTTTTTTGTTTATATTTGTGATATTGGTTCGGTACAGTAGGAATCCATAGTTGAGGTTGAGTTCTTCGAATGATCGCAGGTGTGAATTTCTAGCAGCACGACTGTGAGGCCACAGTATATTCAACATGTCAGTCAGTGAGCCAATTGGCAACAACTTTATAATTCCATAAGAATTCTTTTTAGTTGGAGGAGGAACTGGGATTGGTAATGGTGTATATTTGGCTACTTCATTGCGGATCGCATAATATTTGGGTGTTGGATCACCTGTGCGAAGGTAATGACAATTAAACAGCTATCTTGTTTCTTTATAAAAAAAAAACTATTGCTACTAACTTTCAACTTGACCAATTATTGCATTTTTCTCGCATAATATAATACCTCACCCCGCAAAATTAGAAAAATATTTTTTCATAGTATTCTTGGTATCCAATACTAATAATACACGAAGTGGGGACTTCGCGCAGCACGAAGTTGGCAGAGCCTTAGCGAATTGACACTGTTAGGGGGTAGGTCAATTTATGCAAATAGTCACGTTGGCCCTCTAGCGGCAGACTGGAGAACTGCAGATGGATTCGCCTCCTTTGAAAGTCACAGCTAATGGTCTAATACATATCTGCCAAGTTTCAGCTTAAACGGATTAAAAGCAAAGAAATGGGAGGGCATTTAATGTTTAGACATGTGGCCCTCTAGCGGGAGACCATTGCACTGATGGCGTCTGAAAGTCTCTCAAAAATCTCAACTTTTGCTCATATTGATACCTACAAATTTTCAACTTTGCAGCTTTAAATCCGACAAAGTTATTAGCATGTCAAAATCGTAACGACGACGACGACAACGACGACGACGACGACGACGACGACGACGACGACAACGACGACGACGACGACGACAACTATTTGCATAAATTGACCCACCCCCTAACAGTGTCAATTCGCTAAGGCTCCGCCAACTTCGTGGCTCGCCCCACAATATTGATATTGTGCATAAAATGTCACGCAAAGCACCCAAACTAGCCTTTCAAAACTAGCTATGGAATTGTTCAAGCCAACCTATAATCTTTCAAATTAAATATCCCATTTCGAGAGATGCATAGGTGTAAATATGGGTAGCACTTCACTATTGTTTTTAAACGTCACATCTCAAACTCCATTAATAATAGAAACAAATACTTAATGCGTTAGCGGTTATAGACAATGACACCGTATTTCTAATTTCACCCTATAAATGCTATTTTCATTGGTCAGATAGCTAAGCGAGGGTTGGCCATTTGGAAACGATCAGAAAATCATAATAAAGTTCCAACAGCACCTCATATTTAATTATACTGTTTCCATGGCAATATTATTGTAAACAAATTTAAAGATCAAATATTTTGATAGTGTGGGCTTTTATCAAATTTATTTACCTACCAAATGTTAAGATGAATTGGAGTTGAAATGATAAAGCAACTACAATAGATTTCGTTCAAAAATGGAAAACACGAGGAAGCACGTCACGGTGTGTTGAATGAACCCTTGCTATGCGAGTTTCGGTCTATTACACCTCCTGTGTAGCGCGTTAAGCAGTTCACAATGACTCCGTACAATTATATCGAACATTAATCAGTAGGTGCATATCCTACACTATATCTAACAGCTGACCTATCGGCTTGATGTATCCAACAACAAACTCATCGAACAAAATCATAATTAAAAATAATATTATTAACAGAAACCATTGTCGTTAAGATTGACTGGGAGCGTGCAAAATTGTAAATGTATACCCTGGTATGATGGAAACAACGAATTATAAATTCTAGACATTTCAACATATCAATATCAACAAACCCCAATAAGGATTCCACTGGTAGAGAGCAGAAATCCGGCCTGCGTTAGGAGTTTCATTTGGTATTTGGCTATTAACCAACCTGCTTCATTCAGTGGTGCATCATAATCATATGAGGTTGTAACAGGTTGGTAATCGGTTCCAGAGATGTCTGCACCATTGCTCAGTTCGAAGTTGGTGCCTCCATGGAACATATATATGTTTACAGAAGCATTAATTTGGAGCATAGCAGCGAGGTTTCGCACTGTGTCTGCAATAGAGACTCTGGAGTGACCTCCATTACCCCAGTAATCAAACCATCCTGTATAATACTCGCTATTCACTAAGGGTCCATTTGGTTCGACCTCCCGCATATTAGCAAAAGCCTGGAACATTATAAAGTTCAAATCTTTGTCACAAGATAAATTTCAAGATTATTGAATATAATATAAAGATTGGTCTGAGTTGGAATAATCAAAGGATTAAATTAAATATAAATTGACAATTCTAGGCCTGTTTCTAGGAATGTTAGTTAGTAATATACACATGAATAGGATCAACCTTCATTTACAAACATAGTACAATAAAATGGAAGGAAATTTGTATTTGGCACCATGTAACGTTGGATTCCAGTGCCGCAGTTTTCTATACAATAAAAATATATAGGAAATTAACCTTAGAGACATCATCAGAAGTTCCAAAATCGATAGTTGAGTAAAGTTCTGGTAAAGTTCCACATTTAATAAGATTTACCGAGAATCCATCAGTTGTAAATAATACAATATCTTCTCCCAAGTGTTTCCTTGTTAAAGTTGTCAAGTATTTAAGATAAACTTTGTCACAACCATAAGAGCCATATTCATTCTCAACCTTAGAAAAGTTTTTGATATTTTAAAGAGACTCAGAACAGTCCCTCAGTCGAGCCACACAGTGTCTCAGTCTGCATTGTACATACTATATACTACACTATATATTTACGGGTCCTGCTGACCACTGCTATCAAGAACTGAACTGCCTTTGTGAGAACTTGTTCGATTGCAGCCGATGAGAGGAAACATGGTGGTCATCCATTGACATTTCTGAAGTGACCGCCAAAAGACCCTGGAATGGGTTATCATGCTGATAAACTGGGGATTTTCATGAGGCGGGGATGAGGTATAGGCAAGGCAGGCATGTATGGATGTAAATTTGTATGTATATATGACTATAATATATTAATACTATTAATATACAAACTTGAACCATAATAATAGGTCCTCCATTGTGGTATAGTAGGGGAGCGATCTTTGGTAGCAGAATGTTGAACCAGCTGGTAACATACTCCAGATATACTGCA